>OOFC01049062.1:26638-93554 GCA_900323345.1 Pseudochromis fuscus
TGGATGGAGCCTGCATTACCCTGCCACATGGTATGAAACCACACAAAAGCACACACACACACACACACACACACACACACACACACACACACACACACACACACACTGAGACTGCACCACAAGAGGCGTTCAGGGGCCACAACATTCTCTGGATTCCAGAAGAGCTCAAGGGAGAGCAGAGATAGGTTAGACAATCTGAAGAGAAGAAATAAAAACAGCAGCCCACTTCCTGGCATTGGCAGAAGTCTAAAGATAGTCAGAGACAATATTGTCTGACATGTTTGTCTCATTATTACTAACATCTGCTCAATTTTCTCGGGATTCGAGCAGTGCAGCAGAGAAATGGAAAATAGATATTTATAGCAAAGAACAGGGGTTAAAATAAAAACTCTTGGCTAACTAGATCTGGGCTGTTTTTATTTTTCTACTGTGTAATATATTGTATTTATATTGAACTTATTCAAAGCTTATAAAACACGTTGGAGTTTGTGAGCAATGGATCCTTGCAGCACCACAGATACTTCATTACTTGTTCTTGCTGGTAGGCTATGTTTGCAGATCATTCTGAAACAGGGAGGAAGGAATAGACCTCACAACATCACGCTGAAAAAACACTGCAAAGGTGAGCAGGTCATAAAACAGTGAAGCTCAGGAATGCAAGAACAGGAATGTAGGAATAAAACAAATCCACTCCTGACAGACATGTCCTTCATATGCAGGGCAAAGAACAGTAGATCAAATGAATATCAAATATTTTACAGCAAATAAAATTATTAAAGTTACAGTAACTTCACCTATTTGGATACACAAGTTGGATCAGTGGTTCACAACAAAAAAACAATGTCTATTTGTATTTGTGTCTCATCAGTACTTCTTTTATCTTGTCAATTATTGTCAAAAATCAAAAAATAAAAATTATATTTTAGAGGCCTGAAGAAAGAAAAATATTCTGGATATAAAAGAGAGAAAGGATTACAGGAAAGTCTGGGAAAAAAATCATTAATTTGGTGCATACTAAATATCTTTAATGGCTTTTCTATACATTATCTGACGCCTCAGATTTAGCTCGAGCTTTCTTAGGAGTTTTAGAATCCCTGTATGTGACAGCATATCCATTTAAGGGATTTCACATAAAATTAAATTGAGTAAACAAACAAACATTATAATGAAAGTTTGAGTTCCCCTTTGAAAAAAAAAGATGAGCTTATAAGCATTTTGGCTGCTGTAGCTTTTGTTTGTGATGGATTACTGTCTAGCCCTGTGTATACTGAGTTAATTACTCTGTGTGTGTGTGTGTGTGTGTGTGTGGGTGTGTGGGTCGGTGTGGGTGTTAATAAATGTCTGCATTGTGAGAGTTTGTCTGCGCCGTCTCATTATAGGGACAAATCAGAGCAAATATATTTAAATTTTAAGGCTAAACTTGACTTTTGGATAAAGTTATATTTATACTTAGTTCAGCCAAAGTTATGGGGCAAATTTAGGGGGTCCAGGGATTCTTTGTCAGTCAAAACAATATCCTCATCTGCTACAAAAATACATATATTTGGGGGTTAAGTCAGATGCTTTCTGTTATAAATGTAACACCAAGCAGCTAACAGAATCAGGCTAGCCTAAAAAAAAGTCCCTGCTTAAAGATACACCTCTTATTCTTCCTGCTGCTACCATCTCCTTACTTAAAATTCATCAGCACACACACACACACACACACACACACACAGCATCTAGCATCAGCAATTGCTGGCATAAGCACACCTGCAACCTGCAAAGCACTGAGGCACCATCAACACTGACAACCAAACACACACATCACATGATGTGAAACTCATATTAATGCGCACACACATTCACGATCCCAGCAGCAGCCGTGAGGTCAAACTCAGGGCAGTATGTCTTCAACTGAGCCTCAATGACACAAACAGCAAGAGGCAGATGTGGGAGACACAGATGAACTTCAAAGTTCAACATCAGGTGAACAATGAAAAACTGTTCATGCCCAGCTGAATGAAAAACATTTTAGAGTAATGGCTGCTACTTAGACAAATCATTTTTCTTTATTTGATAGAGTATTTGATTTGAATGGGCCATAACATTTAAGTAGCCTGAGATAGTGCTGTGAGGAAATCTAAACTGCAGCCCCTGAATTTCTACACATATAGGAATGAAGAAATATTGAAGAATGCTCAATGATGAATATGAAATGTTCACATGAATAAGAACCAAGAGTCTACTGAGATTTAAAGTGTTTGAGTGAACAGCTGTGGTAGCTACTCTATACTTTACGAACATGCAGACAATACAGCATCTTTTGATTCATGTCACATAATGCAACTTTGAGGATTGAAAGTGGATGCTGTTTACTTTGTAACTAATAAAAAGAAGCCACTATGGCAAATGTAACACATTAAACCTGACAACTCTGAAAACTGAAGATATGTATTTGCTAAAAAGAACTTCATAATTTAAATGAAGATAAAGTAACATCTCCAGAGAGAATGACTAAGCAATAGAAAAACAACAAATGCAAAAACACACCCATAAAAATGCACGAAACCACACTGCAGCCCACATGAAGATATAAATCACACAGGGAATGGATGCTGATTAAAAAGAAGATTTTACCCTCCATTCACCCCAACAAACTTCAGGTTTTTCTTGGCTCCCTTGTTCCCCTGCTTGTCAGCAACACCATTTTTCTTCATAATAGATTTGAGACCTGGCGAAGAGGAGGACAGAGAGAAAGAGGAAGACAAAGAAGAAAAATGAGAAAAGTAAAAATTCCTCAGGTTTCTGTGGAATGTGTGTGTGTGTGTGTGTGTGGACTGTGACTGTATTTATGATTAATGTAATCCAGAATGTCCTTACATGGTTCACAGTCTCATGTTTAAAAGTATCTCAAAATATATTAGTGATCTGAGGTCTGTCACCGTATGGATGGGTTTAGAAAAAGACTAAAAACAGCTTCATTTGAGGTGGGAAGAGATCATCTTTCCAGTTTGAAAACAACACTGAACACCGCTGAATGTTGAAGAGGTTACTCTCACAACAACCTCTGGTTTATCCGCCTACAGATATGTATGCAGCACTGTTTATACATTTTGTATTGATTCGACCCCGTCCAAAAGTCACACAGTATAAAGCAGAGCCAACCTTTAGTCTCTTTAAAATCTAGAAGTTTTAAAGTATTACGAGGTAACAGTATTACACGGTCAAGACAAAATAACCTTTGCCAACACTTGTGTAAATGAAAAGAGGCAATGTGAAGACATTAAGGATGATACACTACTTGCATGATGACAATTACACTAAATAAGATTGCTACCAGTATATTTTTAAGCACATGTTCAATTGAATTGACTTATTGAATAATATCAGCTTATTTCTGGCTCTCTAAGTGCACATCAGGGCCACACAAAGTATCCCCACAGTAATGCCCACAGGTCATGATTATACGCCTTATTGACAACGTACAACCTTGACATTGTCAGGCCTACTTATGTATGTAACTACCCAATAATTGATTCAGCATGGGCTTCTTTGCTGACTCCTCTTGGCTTTGAGCCCGGTAAGGCTGTCTAAGTTGTGCCTGACAGCAGACATGATGCTGAGGATCTGTAATGTTTTATGCAAGGACATAAGGATGTGGCTTTGAGCCAAAATCTACCTGCTGAAAAAGAAACAAAAAACTCCAAGCGACCACCATCTTTGAACAATGCTGCTTTTGGATCCAGTATCTCTCAGGAGACGGCAAGGAGAAGCAAAGTTTAGAGCATATATGCAAACTTCTAATAAATAAAACAATGGTGTGATTTAACCTCCCTCACTTTGTCAGAGATACTTTGAGATTCTTTGCTCATTCGTACAAATCTCCAAAGCTTAACTTGAGTCTCTCTGATGACTGGGTTGAGTGAAAGTTCTCAGTGGTTTGTGTTTCCAATACAAGCAGAAGCTGAACACTGGTGAAATGTGAGGTTAAGGAAGCCTGTCTGGGGATTTCAGATGTCAAAGATGTAGGCACTAAAACATCAGAAAGAGTGACAATTGTAAGAAAGCACATATATCTAGGAATTTACACAGACTTCACTTAAAAGCTGCATGCTGAACTCCCGGCACTGAACTTAACATGAACCTCGAACATAAAATATGTGTGTGTGATAGCAGAGTGATTCTGTACTCAAGCTTCTGGCCACAAACAGCGCAGTGAGACATCAAGGGAGGGAAGAGAGGCAACGTCTGTTTGATGTATATGTGAGGGCCTCTGCTAGAGAGTCCACTCAACTGTGTGCTGCAAGTAAGTGCCCATATGCAAGTGTGCACTTCACCGTTTGAGTGTGAGTTTGAACATAATGCATGTTTGCTGTACTCTTGGAGGTCACTGAACTGTGTCATTTCACCTGTAACATGTATTTTTTTTACAGTCAATACTTACAATATATCTAAAATATATATTGCATATAGACGTACAAATGTGCTGTCACCATAGCTATAAATATAAATGTCTTGTACAGTATATATGATAAAAGCAGAATAGCAGCTTGTGCCAGAAGGGTAAAGAAATAAAGTAAAGCTGGGGACTTGGCCTCTGAATCGTTGGAGAAGCTTCACGAGAAAATGCCACAGCAGAGGAGACTGAGTGATATTAAAATCAATAAACCAGACAAAGAAAACACAATTATGCACTGGAAAGCAAGGCCGACATCTCTCTTTCAAGTGGCCACTAAAATAAAAATTAGGAGAGTGTGAGTGGGTAGAGGTGACATTAAATCAAGTCCAGATCACAGAGAGTCATTAGACTCCTGGCAAAGTATCAGGTAATAAAGTACCTATGAGATAATATATTCTAGATCATATTTTAAATTACTTTTTGTTTTTTTCACTAAACTGCATTGTCAAATTGATGTGTGCCGTAGTCATAGTGATGACGTTGTGCTCAATTTTGTCTCAACAAACAACAAGGGAAACACTTCAACTGTTAAGTTTTAATAGTAACACTAAGATGATTAAATATCCATTATATTTAGCATTTAAGCCTGACCTCTGTAGAATGAAACATGCTGAAAAGTCAAGCAATATCCTTAAATTCAGAGACAAAATAATCATTGTGTTGATTTAGTAAAAACACCATAAACATACGATCTGAGAGCATTTTGCTTTAGTTGAAGGGTTCAACATAATTGAATAGAGCCAGTGTGATTTCAGGTTGCAGTAAAAAGAAACTACAGTTAGTAATGATGCAAACACAACACATTGTCTGTTCGACAGTAAGAGTGTATCTAACATCAGCTAAGAAATATGCTGATGTGACAACTTTTGTCTGCTCCTGTAGGCCTTTCCTCCAATGGAGAGAATTATGGGTGGGAATTAATATTCCAGGCTGCTGAGCTGTACATGTACGCATTAATAATCAGACTTCCTAGCCATCAGAGATCATAAGGGACATGTTGTAATTAAGTGGTATGGCTAATACAACATTGCGCTTTGTGAAGGGATCATTTTAATGAATATGAGAGAAGAACAGCTCATTAAGTCTATTACAAGTAGGTAAGCAGTTTTCAGACTGACAGATACACAAATGAACCACAGGCCTACCTTGCTCCTGCTGTTTGCTGGCAGCAGCTGCTTTCTGGGCCGGGGAGTAGAAGGCAGAGAGGACACTGAGGGAGCTGACCAGTTGACTCTGAATGGAGCTCATTTTGGAAGGACCAGGCTTCCCTGCTGGTTTCCCTGTTGCTGCTGCAGGGGCTGCTTTCCCTGCAGGCTTGGCTGGGGTTCCCTTTCCTGCCTCTGCTTTTTTCCCTGTTGTCTGTTTCTGTGTGCTGGGGCTCTCCTGCTGGCTGGCCGTCTGTTGAGCTCCAGAGCCGCTCCCCAGCTGTGCCCACTGCTCCCCCAGAAGCCCCGTTAACCGAGTTACGACTTGGCCCAGAGCTGCCGGCGATGTTGGTGACTCGCTGGAGCCTCTGCGCGGAGCTTGGGCTTCACCAGAGTCTCGACGTGAGGCCTGGGCTTCACCTGAACCACGACGCTGAGCTGCTTCACTGGAGCCTCTGCGAAGAGATTTTGTCTCACCGGCATCTTTTTGAGGGGGTTGAGTCTCACCAGAGCTTCGACGGGAGCCCAGAGACTGAGGTTTGCTGTCGCTTGACGCTTGACGAGTCGGACGGGTCTGGGCTTCTGCTCCACGACTAGGAGGATGTGATACACTTGAACCTCTCTGTGGTGTTTTAAGCTCCTTAGAGTCCCTTCGAGATGCAGACGTTTGAGACTGAGATTGGGATTGAATTGTCTTTGGCCTGGTTTGGACTTTACTAGGCCCAGGGGATGGGCTTTGAGTCTCAGCCTGAGGTTGTGAGGGAGGTTTCTCACTGGGTTTCTCACTAGACTCTCCTGTAGGCTTCTTTGCTTGTGTATGATCTTCAACCTGAGACGTAGATTGGGTTTGCTGTTTTACCTCAGGTTTAGAGACCTGTACAGGGGATGGAGCCTCAATCTGAGGTGCACTATGTACTTGCTCTTGGGCCTGGGTTTTTGTTTGAGCCTGGGTCTGCGGGACTTGGGTTTCACTGGATCCCCGACGAGGCCGCACAGGTGCAGTCTGAAGTTGCGTTGGTGATGGCTGTACCTGCTCCGCTGAGGGTTTCCGGCCTCTTTGCGGCCTTACAGGAGCAACCGTCTTCACAGCTGAACTCTCTGCTGTTACCACAACAGTGTCAGTGACCACAGTTTCTTTGATGGTTGCACACACAATCTCTCCTGCTGCAGGTTCCTTCTTGTCTGTAGTCTCCGGGACCACCTGTTTGGTTTCAGTAATCTCTGGTTCTACACTCTTTGGGGGTACAACTTCTTCTGTTTTTGAGTCATCCTGCGCAGGACTCTCTTCAGTCTTATTTTCTTCTGCAGCACCTGGACGCTCTTCATTCTGGCTTACAACGCCTGAAACTAAACTTTCCACAACTACGCTTTCTACAGCTTCAACTGAACTCTCTTTAGAAACCTCCACAACCACACTTTCACTTTTAACTCTTTCATTTGCTCCATTATCTTCTGTTCTTTCATCCACCACAGTACCTGCATCTTCTCTTTGGCTACCTGCATTTTCGCTCACTTGACTTCCTGCTTCTGCATGTCTGGCTGGGTTGTTGTCTTGTCGCCTCTCTGTCTCTGTCTCAGTCTGCTGGTCTGTCCTCTGTGCTGCTTCTGTCTCTGTCACTCTGTCCACAGTGCCCACCCTTTCTGTCTCTGTCCCTCTGTCTACACTACTGGCCCTCGGCCTCTGCGGATGGTCCGTCACCGCCTCTCCTTCTGTCTCCGTGACTTGGTTGACCCTTTCCGCCACGGGCGTCTCGGTCGTCTGATCCTGGGTAATGATGCTCTCGGTTATTGTGCCCCGTTCCATGCTGTTGGTTCTGGGTCTAGGTGGACTCAATACTGTCAACTCTGCCTCCATCTCTGTCACCTGGTCATGTGTGTCAACGCTAGTAGTCGCTGTTCCTTGATCTATACTTCCTGTCCTTGGTTTGGGTACACACACTTCAACACAGATTCTGTCTGTGTCTGTCCCCTGGTCTACTGTACCAGGCGACTCTGTCTCTGTTTCCTGGTGGACAATATCTATCCTCTCCGTCACTGTCCCCGTATCAATGCTCTCTCTTCTTGGCCGGTCCTGTGCTTCTGGGGTACAAATCTCCACTCTCACTCCCTCACTCAGTTGTAATATTTTCTCCTCTTTTACCTTGTTCTCCTCTATTTGATCTTTCAAAAGACCGTTAGTTCTTTCGAGTTCTTGACTAGCCTGAGTGAGTTTAGCCTCCAGTATCATTAGCTTCTCCTGCAGCCTCTGCATACTCTCCAGGTCCTCAAGTTTTCCTTCTTTTGCTGCATTATCATCGTCAATACTGCTGGTTTCTTTTTCTTTTATAGCCACCTTAAGTGATGTTAATTCCTGTCCTGCAATGTCCCGTGATAGCTTTTGCGCTGCATGCTCCACTGGACTCTGTACTGCTTCTTTTCGTTTGTCTAATTTTTCTGATGGCAGTGTTTGTCTCTCTGATTCTTGTGCTGACAACCCACCCATTTGTCCTTGTGCTGAGGAACTCACCCTCTCTCTTGGTAACACTTTAGGTTTTTCTGTCTCACCTTGTTTCACTTTTGATGTCACCGGCTTTGCTGAAGCCTCTACACTCCCAGTGGACTGACTCACTAGAGCTAAGTTGAGTCCTTCTGAGGGTCTGTGTCCTTGTGACTGACTCTTTGCCCGAATTTCATGGCTTGTGGCTACTGTTGAGGATGATGCAGAAACCTGGGCTTGTGCCTGGGCTTGTAGCTGAAGTAGCAGCTGCTCCCTCTCCTCCCTCAATGAGCAGATCTGGGCTTTTAGTTCAGGGATGGTTTTGACCTGTTCTTCTAGCTCTCTAACCCGTTTGAGTGCCACCGTTATCTGCTGGTGAAGACCTGCCCGATCCTGAGGAACACACCGTCTCTCTGTTATGTCTGGTGAAGCACGAAACATGTTCTCCGTTGATCCATTTTCTGGTGTTCCCAGGGTACGATCAGGGCTGCTTGAATCTGAACCTTTACGCTGCTGCAGGGTTATGGGCATGCTTGACGCTCGGAGCAAATTTGGCCGACTTTGGATCCCCACAGTTTTCTCATCAACAACTCGAGCTGCTGCTGCGCCCACTTCCTCTCTGGGTTTAGCTGAAACATAGCCAGCCCCTTGACTGGTTGTCCCTCTGCTGCTCTGACTGGAAGTCCCCCCTTCGCTGGCCCTGAAGTCAAATATCTGTTGAACCTCTGTCACCCGTGATTTAGGCTTGGGTCCCAGGGTGGATGTTCCCGACCAGGTCGTTTCTTTAGGAGCAGGCCTGGCTCCATGGCCAGGAAGGCTGAAATTTCTTGGTAGAGTGCTGAATTTGGGTGGGCCCTTCACCCTGCGCTGGATGTGAACCCTTTTGATGGTGTTGCCTTTTTCAATATCATCAACATATTTAAGGAAGTCGAGGTCCAGGTGGAAGCCATAGGGAGTCTCCACTGAGTAGGGTAGCTGCTTCCTCTGAACACCGCCCTCACTGGCCTTGGTCTGAAAGCCGTTGGCTGTAAGAAATTAACACCAATTGACTGAACAATTTATCAGTCAACACTTTCTCTCCTACTGCTAGTACTAACAATAATAACAGCTGAAATTAAAGAACTAAATGTGCAATTACCTGACAGAATGAATGTGAACAAAATCACAGATTATTATCAGCAGTATTATGCCTTTTCACGCACTTGTACAGACAGGCTGTACTGTGCTGTACACATGGTGCTTCATTATGTAAAACCCTATCACTTACTGGGAAGTAATTATCATGCAGTGATTGCGCCAAAACAAACTAATCAGCATGCAAAATGATGCTCATGCTGTGTCAACTTATGAATACAGTATGAGACAGGGGGTGGTTATCACCTGAAGGAAATAAGCCCTTAGCTGCTTGTGTCCATAGAGGGGAACAGTAAGCTTAATGTTTCACATTTTATGTCAGATATTGTTTTGTGCAGTAAACAAAAATCTCATTCTGTATGACTAATTACTATTCTTGCAGTTGTGAAAAAAGAACAAAAAAAGATGTGATTTCTGGCAGATGTTAGAAATAAGAGGGGTTTGTTTGTTTAAATACAGCCTTGGGGACACTCACCACTTTTCTTGTCCATCATGGGAGGCAGAGTTCTCAGTCATCTACTTGTGTTAGCTACAGTTGGAGCTGGCAGCCTGGAGAAAACAGAAGAAAAGAGCCATGTGAGGATATTGTCCATCATTATCATCCAAACAACTAAAATTATATTAAATCCTGAAAAAAAAAACTATTTTATGTATTTATTTATTATTATTTAATTGTAATTGAGAACCATGAAATCAACTGAAAAGGAAAAGTGTTTGGTCTTTGTGGATAAGGTTCAAGACAATGTGTCACTTGAAGTTGTTGAAGTTTATTTATATTTTTTTCTCAGGATTGACTTAACAAAATAAAATAAAACTATTCAAAAATGTTGGTTATGTCAGACCACACCACAGCATTTATTTAACCTTCATGAAAAACACAAGCTTATGTCAGTTAAACAATATTATCTTTGATATAAGTGGAATGCAAAGTATGTTAATGACAAACTCATACGATGGTAATAAATGAATTGACAAACTAATGCATACTAGAATACATCTAGATAAACAAAAAATAAATGTAAATGAATCAAGATCAGATGTAGTAGAACCTACTAAAAATACAAGCAATAAACAATGATGTAAAAGTGTAAAACATTACACACAATAAATAACAAATACCAACATTGAATTTATATCGATATGTAGGCAAACCCAAATCATAATCAGCATGCAGTAATTTAAATGGTACAATAAAATACAGCACATTTGTATGACAATTGCCTTTTGAATAGTTTAATTTACAGCAGCAGCAGAGATAACAGTCCAGATGGCTTTACAGAGGTGAGGAGTGCCATTTAATTATCAGGTCCATATGCAATCAAGAAATTACAACTTTTTATTACACTTAACGAAAAATACACAGTTCAAAATTGTGCAGTCTCAGCTACTCTGCTGAAGGCAAAATGACACTGTGGAGTAAATGTAAATATTAATAGCACAGTGAATGCAGTGCCACCGTGTCCATTAGCTTAATTTAATTTGCTTTTCCAAGCCCAAACTTTAGGAACCATTTAAAGTCAGCACAACTTTGGACAGGCCTTCAGAAGGACCATTTGGTGCCACTTTATATTATTTGTTCCAGATGGAGACTCCAAGAAACCAGAGCTACTGCATGCACTTTATTTTTTACAGTGAGCTTACTGCAGAGTGGAGGTAAGGGATATGAAAAAACAATTCAGAATGTGAAGTCAAAACTTTTAAGGGCTTATGTAAAGCTTCCTAATAAAATATCCAATACTAATAATAAAACCGAGGCAATTCGCCCAGCTTTGAGAGAACTGCACTGTTCAAATCCATATTAAATGAACACTTAAGCCCCTACAGCCAAATATCAGCTCTAAGGCTATTTAGCAAATAGGCACACATTATTCACGCAATTTCCATGCAAATTTGTGTCACTGTAGAAAAATATGCTGCTATGTGGGAGACATAGCACACAAGTGCCTCAAGCTGTGGTTTAATAAGTGCTGAAGTTCAAACTTCAACACGTGAGGCAGTTTCAGGGGTGTAAATTAGCATTTTCATAATTCTTAATAGGTGGTCCACCACAGTGTAGGCAGTATTGGAACAGATTCTCCAGATGTGTGTGTGTGTTTATACAATTTGATGTATTGCAGATATTATAACTGATGCAATACTGTAATGAATACAGTTATAATAGTGCAACAATGCATGTCATTTTACTTCAGTGGTATTTTCTGTCATCTGCCATTTTATTTCTCATGTTGACACTCAAAGATGACAGGACTCCTGTGGGAATATGGAAACACTGTCTCCTAGGAGGTAGTTTTCCCATTTGAAATAGCTGCTTTGATGTGTGGATACAGAGTGGGAACACACAGCTCCACATTGTATCTATCTGCGGGAACTACATGATCTTGAAAAAGATGTTGCATATGCTGCATAAAGACTCTCAGTGCTGATGAACCATCTGGCATTTTCTCAGCAGCAGTTCACAAGATTTTTTAGTGTCTAATCAAAAATTCCACTACCCTCGTACTTAATAATGTTTCTCAAAATTATCCACACGGTGTTGCATGTAGCAACAGTAAAAGTGCATCTATTACAGCATATTCAGACATTTTTGTGTCTGCGTGCATCTGTGTGTTTGTGTGTCCAGAGTGTTAAGAATGTATACAGTGGTTTGAAGTAAGTGCACAGTCCTGGCCAAGGGGCAAACAGTGTACTGTGTAGTGCTGAGTGAGGACATACTGCAAAGCAAGCAATACATGAACCGGCAATGTAATCAATCAAAATGACAGCCAGTCCACCCAGGGACCTAAACAGCACCAGTGACAAGCTCGATTTGGCTCCTGTCCCGTCCTCACAGATTGAGCCTTAATAATGAAAAGAATAGGTGACCTGCGGGAGGATTGTTGCCTCTGTTACAGATGAACAGATAAACACACACACACACAAACACACAGAAAGACACACCGATCAACTGACTGACAGTCGCTGCACAGGATCTGACACCGTGTGATTGCTACCGTGGCAACCATTCTACAATCCACCTCTTCTGTATGTCCCAGGAGTGAGCAGAGCAGGGGCATCCCTGACTCCTCGTGATGTTTAATGCGACTCCGATCAGCTCGCTTGTCCTTAAGGCTTAATTAGCCGATTTGGGAGCACAAGAATGCCGCTCGTAATTGCTGAGTGAAGTATAGGCAGACCCCACTGGCAATTATACACAGTGGGCAGGCAACAAAACCCTTCCTAATTAGATCATTACTGAAATGGAGAGACAGAGGTAGAAGAGGAGAGAATGGAGGAGGGACAAAGGAAGAGGGAGAGGAAAAGTTTGGGTGAGGAATGGAGGGGCTCAAGGAGAAATAAGAAGAACAAAGTTAAACATAAAATGTGGCAGACAGGTATGAAGATGAGAAGGGTAAATATGACAGATAAGAGACTGTGAAAGAAAATGTCAGTAACAATCAGCGATTTGAAAGAACTGCTAGAGATGTCCCTAATGAGACAGAGTCTACCTGACCTCCCCTTCAGTGGATCTGAGAGGATTTTGAAAGTTTCTGCTTTTAATTAAAGTCAGCCCTAATACGTGTGTGGCTAATGAAGGTCTCAGAGCAACAGAAGAATCATGTTGCATTTGGTGAGCGTCTGCAGATTACCATAAATGATGAGCCATAATATAAGTCTATAAAAAGACACCGGTAATGTGTAAGCGTGTGTGGATGCAGGAAGTGTTATTTGAGCACGGCAACTAGTAAATCCAGGTTAGGTTAGTAATTAAATATTTGAAGCCCCTGGTGACACCGATGATGCACAATCCACCCTGGATTACAGTCATAATGACTATGAGCTAAAAAGCTCATGAAGGCCACGCTAATCCAAATGGAAAGTGTTTGCTACGGGCTACACAAAAGCTAAAAGGAAGCCACGAGTATGTGTGACCACAACTGCGGTCGTGTGTGTGTGTCAGCGCCAATTTAGTCACCCTCTGTCAGTGTTTGTTTACGTGTTTACAGAATGTAGGTTCATGTGTGTGTCTGGTTGAGTCACTGTGTTTGAACAGCAAAGTCGCTCCACGTTTTGCACATTCACGTAACCTCTTAAAGGACACACGGCAATCTTTCAACACCAATCCAATAAGCATGACAGCCGGTCGAGAGGCGACGACATCGGTAATGTGAGGCAGTGAAGACAGGAGTAATGACGGTACAGTAAATAAGCCCGTACTGACAGCCAGGGCTTTTCATATGTCACAGCATGGAAACCACAACCACAGTGTAACAAAGATGTTTTTATTAAGTTCACAAGAAAAACAGAAGCAGGGAATTGACCAAATATTAAAAAAAAAAAAAAAAAACACATTCAACTTTATGGTGGTCAAAAGCCACTTATAAGATAATAAAGTTTTTATAATTACTATATCTGAGGAGTGCTAACCTCGTGAAATTATACATACAGCCTCCACTCAGACATTCACACATGCACATCAGACAAATACACACATAAAATTACTGCTGACCCAACCTACCAAGAAGCATTAATTGAATGTCATGGGTCATTACATTGGAGTGTGCCTGTGTACTGCAGATTGAATTAGTGTGATACACTGACACAAAGCAGGATTGGATGGAAAAAAGACAGAGCAGCAGGAAATAAGATTTGCGGGAGCGAGCAGGGGACAGGAGGTGGGCGGATGGGAGAGAGAAAGCGGGTGAGAAAGTGAAAAAGAGGCAGAGATGGGAGTGGCAGCTGTACTCGTATCTCGTGTGTGCAGAGCAGCTTTGCTCTTTATGCTTCCCTCTCTTCAAGCTTTCCTCATTTTCTATATCATGCTTTATCTCATTAAAGAAAAGGAAAAAAAAATAGACAAGAATGCATTACAATCTCTCATATATTCTTGGGTATTGTGCACTGACTGCAGCTGCGGCTCTAAACATGTGCATTCACTATGTGAAAGTGGCAGCGAGGAGGAGCGAGCAGCAGCAGATGCAGGCCACAATGCAACAATATAACCCAGGTCCCAAGTGCTTATCACAGCCCTGACATGGGACCAGTTATCTCTGTTTACCCTTGTACTGCCTGGGAATGTACGCAGGGCCTGTCCAGCTTAATATGCCAACTCTCAGCCAGAGATAGATGCAAACTAATTCAAGCAAGAGCACATGTGCAGGCAAACAGGGAGACGCAGATTAAAAAAAAACAAAACATGCATATGCAAAGTACCAAATATTTGAGTTAAAGTCCTGCTGCAGCACAAGATTTTGTCAAGTGCAATTTTAGGGCGGCAAAACGTGGAAACCAATGGAGGAAGTCACTGTCACGTATTAATTTGCAGCCTATGTTACAGTGTGTTTCCTTTCTTTTGTGTTTTCTCCTTGGTCCCACTTAGCTCCACCTGTGTCTTGTTTTCCCAATAGTTCCCCATGTGTATTTAATCAGTGCGCCTCCTCTTGTCTTTTGTCAGTTTTCCATGTCTAAGTACCAGCTGTTCTGTAGTGATCTTACATTTTTACTGTGTGTGTGTGTGGTCCATCTTTTTGGATGTGTTTTATTTGTTTCTTAACCATTCTGCCCACCTTGCAGCACTTTTCGTTTCACCTTATTCATGAGCTTTATTCAGGTTTTCTTTGCCTTAGTTGTTCTGGTATAGCTACCATCTTTACTAGCTATTGTTAGTAAATTCTAAAATGTAGTGTATCAAC
Organism: Pseudochromis fuscus; assembly: GCA_900323345.1. Classification (NCBI taxonomy): domain Eukaryota; kingdom Metazoa; phylum Chordata; class Actinopteri; family Pseudochromidae; genus Pseudochromis; species Pseudochromis fuscus. Next base: position 41,504 of record OOFC01049062.1, read on the forward strand.
GCACACGTACAAATGAAATCAGAGAACTAACCCAACATTTTAAGTTAGCTGTTAGCCAATATTGTTGTTGTTATGTAAACTGTAATCCATCACACTTCTTCTTTTTTATGGAGGTTTCATTAAATCTGATGTTATCCATTTTGTACTCATCTGTGTCCCATTACAGAGACATTCCCTATGATACGAGTGACGCAGCTGATGGTGTAATTAGTTCAATCTTGCGAGTTGCAGGTGTGGAGAACAATTTTGCCTAATGACACACTGCAGAATGGAGATACTCCCGAGCAATGAACTGAGAAAATTGAGGAAAATTCACTGACAAGACAAGTGGGAACTGCAAAGTTTATGATTGCTGAACCAGATCAAATGAAGGACACTGTTAGCATCCAGATCATAAAGACAGAAGCGGGAGACGTTTATGTGCTATTGCAGAGCTTAGTCTGTGTGTGCTCTGCAGGAAGAGATCAATCCGTCTGCTTTACAAGAGCTGTTTGAGACCAGTCTAGTCCATCCCACTCCAGATTATCTGTCTATGTATAGTACATTACAACAATGCTGCTCTACTACAATACATCCTCTAGGCCACCTTCTCTCCAACCCATCCAGACTTCTTCTTTTCAATCCAGTACGATCTAGTCAAGTCCAGTTTGACAGTGCCTGTATTCAGCAGGGGCCAGATTGTTCCCATTGTGCACAGCAACATCTGGCTCCTGACTCCAGAGAGAAAATGAGAGAGGGAACGTCTGTCTTTGGGCTTCATTAAACAGTCTCAAAATTATCCCACAGGCCTGGAATGAACAGGCTACTGTTTTATTATAGGTCAGATTTTTCTCTAAAGAAGTACAAATTAAAGTTTTGGGCTGAACTCCATAGTTTAAATTAGAAACCAACCAACATCAGAGGCTGTTTGTACAATAGTAAAAGATATGGGGAAGAATTATTAAAAAAAAAAAAACCCAGTTACCTACAATTGTTATCAGTTATTTGCAGAAGCCAAAAGAGTGTGTCTGCAAACCACATTATTTTAGCTTGAACACATTATATTCATTATATTCGACCAAAAGGCACAAACCCATCTCTTTCATGTCGATCTTTCTATTGTTCGCTTGCAGATGACAGCTTCCTTTGCCTCCACATTAAGTTATTGGTTGTAAGAGTACCAGAGCCCAAGGACTCCACTGGCATTCACAAAGATGACTCAGACTATACATGATGCACACTGAAGGGGATCTCCAATTAATCTTTCTGTTTGACTAGAAAACAGCAGCCATGCCACTGCAAAATATTGGCCTGCTTTGCACCATGAGGGTACAGATAAAAAAATTAATATACCTGATTATCCTTGCATGCTAGAGAAAAAAAAACACAAAACCGTGTACAGAGGCTGAAATGGATTTATATTGTAGTCAATGGAAATGTGGGTGAGTGGTGTTGCTTGCTTGTTTTTACTGTGTATTGAATACTCAAATAAGAAGCTGCTGGTTGTGAAACATGAGTACCTGGTTAGAGCACCAGCACTGACTTAAACAGACAGAACGTGTTGATAAAAAGCTACATAGCAGATCAATAACATTCATAACACTGAAGCTTTCTGCCAGCATAACCTTGGAAATATTCACTCCTCACCGAATATAAATGATACTAATTTCAAGTTGGTTCGACCAGCCTACAGCTAAATGGGAAGCTTTTGGAGCATTGAACTTGAGGATCTTAGAATGATGAAAAACATTTCAAGATCTGGATTCTGCAGCAAATGCTAAGTATTTCAATTATACCGTAAAACATGTAAAACACAGGTGATTCTCTTCATTTTCTTTACTTTTTGGTCAAATGAATGGCCCATTATTAAGTTAAATGAATATTTTATTGACATGGGTACAGCAGGAGTCTGCCATGTTTAACACTGAATTTTATTTTGTATGTCAGGGCATATAGCTCACAAACACATTATTCCCTTCTCTTGTAGAATGACATTGTGAGAATAAAACAGTAACTTAACAGTATGTTATAAGTCATACCTAAGGTGTTAATGTTTACACTGCTCTATTAATCCCCTTATTCAAATCTTCATTTCACTCAGTGGCAAAAAAAAGCAATGTTGAAGTGTTTAAGTGTTTGTTTTTTAAAGGCAAAGGAGGAATAGATGACCATAGTGCCACCACCGTCGTCCTGCTTCTACCTCGACTGTCACAGGATAGATAACTCTTACGCCACGCCCTCCTTGCAACTGTTCTTCTTATCTCTTCTTGTCTATTGCGCGATCTCTCGCCTCCATGTGCAGAGTGAAAGCACCTTCCTCTTGCAGACCGTTGTCCCTCTCACCCTGTAGTGCTATTCCAGCGTGAGAAGCAGCTGCCCGCTTTCATTAGTGATAAAGGAAGTGACACACCATCTATTATTCATAGGAGCACACAGCCAACCCCTGTTCTAGTTGGAGCAACGTTAGTATTATAGCTACTTCCGCTCATGGAAGTTAATAAGGGTGGTGAAACTAATTAGCATCGGGCCATCTGACTGTTCCTTTGTCAACAGCTGCAGATGTTAAAGGGTGCAAAAAAAAAAAATACAAAAGAGATAAATAATTATTATTTAAAATTACTGAGAAAGGGAAATGGCACTAGGAAGGTCTGAGGTTGTGTAGTCAGGTTTGGAAGATAAAACGGCTGGTGAAAAGGTAAAAAGAGGAGAAATGCAACAAACAGCAGGAGTGAAAAGGTGTGCTATACGTAGCCACCGGAGAGTGGATCACTTACAGCACTGCCATGTCACATTACATCCTGTTCCATTCACCATGACAGGTAAAAATAACACACACACACACACACACACACACACAGAGATAGGCAGGAACATTCAAAGACCAAACATGCATAAAATATTCAGATCTACAGTGTAAGCAGATGAGCTGAGCTGATGTGTTGCCACACTCACAGAAACATGAGTTATAAATAAATTCGTGTCCCCTTGCTCATTAATTACCACTTTCTACTTACACAGCCAAACTAGAGGAGACACACACACACACACACACACACACACACACACACACACACACACTTTTATGCAATCAGGAAATCTGACTGAAAAACAAAGTCAGATGATCACAACATACGACATTTGCGCATCCAAGCACACGCAAACATTCATGCAAACGCTCAATTCTCCTGATGATAAAGAGTCTGCCTGACACCGTCAGAATATAAAGCCAGGAAGTGCCACGGTGGTTCAGTACATCAGCACATTCTGTCGAGCAGGCTGGAGGACTGTGTGAAGAAATCAACACTTATAAATTCACACTCTATTGATTTTAGCATGATGACAACCCTGCAGCTCTGCTTCCACTTGCACACATGAAAAAAACACACATGCACGCAGGATAAATTGAACATACTGCCTAAGACAAACAAACCGGCTGATTGCCACATGAGCTTAATGCTTATTTTACTGTGTTATGTGTGAATATATGAATGTGTGTGTTGCCTGCCCACTTATTTCTCCCGCACTGTATCAGCTGCCAATGGCGTGTGGGGAGTGCGAGGGCTTCTGCAACCAGGGAAAAAAAAACACCAGTCTCTCTGTATTTCACACATGCACATACATACAGAGACATGCACACTCCCTCTTTCTCTTTTTCACACTGTTTCTCACACATCCCAGGCAAACACATGTGACCTGTGTTCCACCCTGCAAAAAATAGACCAGGAAAAGAGGGAGTAAGAAAAGAGAGGTGAAGTGCCACAGATCAAAGGAGAGAAAATGAGCAAATTGAGGTAAACAAAATGGGATTATGGCAGATGGAAAACACAGAAATGGAAAAAGCAAATTGTTTATGCGACGGGGAAAGTGTTTAAGACAAAAATAGTGAAAGATGACGAGTAAACAAGACAGAAATGGTAGGATAAGTAAGAAGAAAGGAGTTAATTCACAGGGGGCAATTTGCCTCTCACCTGCCATGTAGCTCCTCTCACCTCAAGTCCTCCCTGTTTCTGTGTCTGTAAGTGCTACTGACCCTGTCTCTCTTTTAACATCAACAGAGAAAGAGAGAAAAAAAACACAGAAAAAAAGGGAGGGAGGAAGGGTGGGAAAGGGTTGATGTGTTGGCAGATGGTGCTGAGAGGTGGAGGGAGAAGGGAAGAGGCTGTCTAGCTGGTCAGTCTATCGGCTTTCTCAGTATGATAAATTCGCCCGCCTGCCCGCTGCAAACAACTGCAACCAGATAAATGGGCTCAGCACAAAAATACTCACACACACACAAACACTTAGTAATCACTCACCGCTGCCTGTGTTAATAGTGCAGCAGCTTTAAGATTGGGATCTCCAAAAATGCAAATGACCACAAGGAAGCAGAGGAATCGTGTGTTGTTGTGAGCAGGCAAACTTTTTGTGTAAGGGTCTGTGTTCATTCATGCATTTCCTGTTGTGCTCACGCATGTGTGTTCCTGGGGTATGTGCATGTGTGGTATTGTCTGTGTGCTCAGCCTGCGGGCATAAGGCCTGCCCTACAGTGAACTCCCACCATGCACCAGTCTAATTATTACTGGAGCACTTAAAGTCAACCCCGCTGTGCTGCCATAGGGCCACATGAGACTGGCCTCATCGAGCTCCACGCTGGATCAAAAATACTTTCCAGAAGCACAAGACGATTGGTGCTGAGGTATCATCTCTGTAAAATTTAACGAGTAAACCCCCCTAGTTAACTCTGCCTGGCTCAATAACAGAAAGCAGACTAATGAGTAAACCCTGGCTAGCCCATTTGGCTCTGTAGTGTAAATGAGGTAAATAATTAACTGCCTTTAAATAGGCTAACTGCCCAGGCTAATGGCTCCTATCTCTTATCTCACTCCTGCACCGATTCCTCAGACCACCAATACTAATTCCTCTCTCTGCTTTTAAAACGTGGTGCACACACTCGCTCGCATCCACCCTAAAAACAGCTCTGCATTAAGTACACAGCACATGTGGAAAAGAGCCTCCACACCTTCAGCTGACATGCCATGTGAGTGCACACATATATGGAGCACCTGAAAAATTCATGGGGAAATATGGCATAGCTGCAGCAGGCCTCTATATTGAACCAGTTTCAAACTAAAAGGTTCATTTAAATTTAGACTGGAGGGAGAAAAGTCTGACTTTAAAGACCAAGATTAAAAAGATGATTTAGGGGAGAAAATACAAGTTTATACTAATAAAGCTTAACTGCTAATGCACATTTTAATTATGTTGTAAAACCACTTTATTCACTTTGAAGATGTTTGTAATGAAAAAACAAGGAAGCAGAACATGTGAGGATGTATGGAAGATTTGCATCATGTGTAATTCGTATTGCAAAAATGATAAGAGAAGACATCATTTCTATCTTAAGGGATGTTGACTTGCACAAGGAGCCTTTGTCAGAGATGAACTTCAGCGACGTTCACAGCTTCTGTGGCCAAATCCTACGCTCTCCATCTATGTCCAACACACTGCATAAAATCAGCTCACATTCTTTCATCTAAAGCAGCGGACTGAAAGAGGGTGTGATACAGCCTAGGGGGTTAAGCTTCTCTCTTGCCGATCACATGAACGTCTCCTGTCAGGAGGGATCAGATCCCACCTCAGACCCCTAGGGTTTCTAGGGCCTCATTCCTCTCTTGTCTTTTCTTTGTGTGTTGAGGTTAGACATTGTCTGTCCATCTCGCTTCTTCTTATGTTTAACTTTTCTTTTCTTTCTTTCTTTCATCTTAAATGTGACTTTAAGATGATGTGTATCTGGGTGCAGCTGCCACAAGATGAAAGGTTCAAGTGTGTCTCTATCATGTTCATGAACAGAAGTAAGACGGAGCATGAAATCAACAGGTGGATTGTTGTAGCGCTGACAGTAACGCAGGGTATTACAATGATCTTGTGAGAAGGGTTCCCATGCTCCTGTGACACTAAGGCACATGTGGGGAAAAGTTCCTGCTAAGGCTCTACTAGGCTAAAGGTTGAGGAGACCTCTAAACCAACTGTTTATTTATTTTATTTTTCACATGTCCTGTTCATTACATTAGGGTAAAAACTCTCTTGTCTAGTTATTTCAGCATGGGAATAATGATGAATACTTTGAGACATTTTTTTCTGAAGATATTTTTACACTTGTTTATACACACAAAAAAATCACAGAGATGGTATAACAGCTTAAGTCATATGATCAAACCATAGAGTGTATATAAAATCAGACAAAGCAAAAATGAGGCCAATGCAGAAGAGCAAAAAAGTGCAATACTCCTGCCAGCCACTGGAGGCTGGCTCTCATTGACTTCAATTCAAAAATTTTAAATCATGAAATACTCATATTTTTCTGCAAGTCAGTCTGATGTAATAGTTAAAGTCAGTTCTGATTATTGATGATCTGGTGGTCTATCCGATACAACTCTGATCACTAAGTAGATATGAGGCAAAAAGTGGAGTATTTAGGGGCGTGGTTAGTTTGAGTGACAGGTGTGCTTTGTGATGAGACTGGATCTGAACCCAAGCTACACACTGGGTAGCGTCCTTGGGTTCAAGGGTTAGATCCAAGGGTTCCTCCACAAACCAACAGGTGACCTTACATTAACTTTGTCCTTTTTGTATAGTCTATGGCTCGAACCCTGCTTACTGTGTCCCCTCTAGACACCTGGATGATTAATGTGTGGTGGACATGCTTGTCTGAATCAGAAAGTTATCACAAACTGTCAATAACAATTCCAGTGTATGATGAGATTTCCATCCATCTAACAAGAATATCTGAGAGTAAACATAATGTAAACTGTAGCAAATACAGCAGTTTTATACAATGGTGTGAAGTGAAACTGAGCAGTGACTCTTGTTTCAGAGACCTTTGAATGTCTGGAACATTCCTGTATGTGTGATGAAGTGTGTTGTATATCAGCAGTCTCTGTGGTCCCAGCTTGGGCCTAAAACACGCAGTTAAAATGTTAAAATAACAACGGAGAACGTTATGCAAAGTCTGGTACCCCAGGACTCTGCAAATGCATGTGTTTGAATGTGTCTGGCTGTGTAAGTGTGAAAACATAAAAATGTTTATACTGCTGCACTCCACAGCTCATAAACATACAGTTCAGCATAACAGCTTGGAGTCGTACATGAATGTTTTCACAACTGTGGGAGTTACAAAGACACATTCTGCAAACAAAAGTATTTGTAATATGCAGTATGTAATTATAACTGATGGTTAGTGGCCGCCACCAGGCACTGCAGACATCACTCATCATTATCTGAACTTCTCCTACTCACTTTCAAATCAAGTTACAGTGCCAAATATTTTGACTTTGCATGCTTTTAAAAACTTCAAGGAACAGCAATTAACATCATTTTTCACCATAATATTAGTAACACTTCTGCAATCAGTTTAAATGCCTGCTATGTCTCGCAAACCTAATTTGTGTTATTGTTGCAGTTTTTGAAACCTGGCGGCTTGATATTTTTGCCAAGTCTTGCAACACACAATTATCTGTGTAGTCTGTGCAGTATGTGTGTGCATGTGTCTGAGTGGGTGCAAGTGCGAAAAACTAAAAACTGTTTTTACTGGCAAAGCTCAAAGTTCTCAAACAACATCACATCCAACAGCTTGAAGCCTTCAGGACATAAAAGTTTTCTTTTTGAAATGAACTAAACACACACGCACACAAAATGTTGGAAATGCAATGTACTCACAAATGTTCAGTTTGTAGGATGTATACTTCTTGTTTTGTCTGACAGTCAGGCCTGGAATTGGGTTTTTATATTAAACATTAACATTTGCCAAACACGACAGTTCAGGGTTGAATTTTTAATGATGAAATATGTAAATTGAGAGGATATTTAAGGATGCTCAAAATCAGTGAGTGCACCAGGGAATCAGAGAGCCTGCATAAGAAACTCAAGAAACACATAATACATCGTAAAAATCCAGCATTATTCAAATTCAGAGACACTTGTTTTGGCAAGGATTTTCATCCCGTACCAGTAATGTCATTATTCATAAATGAGACTGTGTTTTGCTGGGGGTTACGTAATAAATCCTATTTTTGCATCAATACATCAGTGTCATTTTTTTCACAGTGATACAGTAAGTCTCATTCAGCAAGCCAAAATAATTCTTTGCGAGATTTACAATATTTAGCAAATATGTTGTCTCATCAGATCTTTCAAGCGGATTATTTTTCAGTGTTTGAATGTTTGTATAGCTGAAACCGTACATCACTGCTCAAGTGTACGCACAGTATCGCGGTCCTGTCCATATATAGTCTAGACTATAACCTTAGAATAAAAGAATGTGCACAACATTTTTCCTTTGTTTTCATTTCTTTGTTCTGTTTTCTCATTCCTTCCAGGAGATCACATACATGGACACAGAGACGAGAATAACACCCGTGCATGATCTACACTCTGACAAAGATTTGCTGGCAGATGCTTCTGTTGAATTTTTAGCTCGACAAAACATATTGTCTCTGGTGAGTGTGTGTTACGTTGTGTATCCCAAGGAGGAGTTCGAGAGGCAGGGACATGATAGGGCATTAATGCTAAATGCTCTTTGAATGTTAAAATCTAGTCAAAAGTCATTCAGGGGTGAAATGAAGCAAAGCCCTTGACATTTTAACTGTTGACTTAGCAGTGAATCTGAATATCCCCAGCCACAACAACAGTGGAAAAAAACAAACAAACACAACATAACTATCCAAACAGTGAGAGTTATTTTATACCTACAGGTTAAGATGCAATATAATTCATAGCAAATGAAGCAGTTACAATAATGTGATTAGGCTAAATCCCCTTAAAGCAGGTTGTACCCTGACTCCTAATAAAAACTTGAAGCACTGCCTGTTGAAGCAAACTCTGTAGGTTCAAGTGTGGCAGCAAATATCCATTACTAAGATGGTTTTAAGATGGAAAAAAACGTGAATCAGGCTATGACCAGGATTTTCCACCCTTAAATGTGTGTGTGTGTGTGTGTGTGTGTGTGTTGCAGGGCTACGGCTGGCAGACATCCTGAGGAAGGCCAGTTGCTGATAAGGCCTTCAGGCAGGGAAAAGACTGTTTATACGTTGAAACAGACGCCCACAGAACTGACCACAGTACACACCTCACTGCTCAAGTGGAAATGATCAGAGCTATCTTGAGCAGTGTGTGTGTGCATGGGAGAGAGAGAGGGGGGAGGAGAGGGAATGAGTGAGCAACAATCTTAGATTGAAATCCATAACCGACACTCTTTTCTGCTATGTTGGCCTGCCAGTTAAACAAAGAGAGACCAGTAAGCGAATACAAAAAAAATTACCGTATTTCCCGGACTACTGAGCGCACCTGTCTATAAGACCCTATTGAATTTATCCGAACAGTTTCATGTGGTCCACTCTGACCGGGTCTGATGTGACGAGGCTAAATGTATCGGCAGCACTGAGCTTGCTAGCTTGTAAAAAGCTAACGAGCTTCGTGCCGCCGAAACATGAGCCACACCGGTGTTTAAGCCGCAGGGTTCAAAGCGTCAGAAAAAAGTAGCGGCTTATAGTCCAGAAAATACGGTATGTGCACTGCCTTTGACTTTTGACTTTCTTTGACTTCGATCTTTTCTCCAGCTCATTTTCTAGTCTATATTATATGAAGGTGAGCGTCTCCATTGATCGGATTCTAATGTAAATGACCCCCAAGACACGCTTTGATCTGATCACTCAAGTCACATGCAGAAATTGTCCGTGACGCTCCTGCATCCTGACACATCCCCAATAAGGTCATAACAAAAAAGCTTTTCTTGCGTTGACTCTCCTTTGTCTCGCCCCGCGCTCATTTACAACTTGTAAACGATTTTATCCTAACACCTGAAAGTGATTGAATAGCCCGTACAATAGTTCTTGAATCATTTTGCCGTCTCCTCTCTTTTTACAAGCTGTGCTCTTCTGGCGAGTGATGTAAAAATTATGTGTGGGTCCTGACGTTACCATGGTGACATGCGAACACAAGTGACCAGCAGGATGGTTTGGAGACACACAGGTGTAAACAGAGATGTGGCACGGCTGTCCACTTGTCACCCAAGCGCCCAAGATGCATTTTAAAACCAAGTATAAACAGGGTTTATGTAAATTTGCCAGCTGACAGAGAGGTGAGATGAATGCTGAGAGTAGAGGCCGCCAAGAAAATGACAACGGGAAAACTGAAAGACACAAACTTCAGGTCTCAGCCATATTCTGGCTCTTGGATGCTTTTCTTATTCTGTATTCATTTTGACTTGCCCAGATGCTTTCCATTTGTATATCGTAACAGCACATTTATAGTTTTTTTGTCCTGTCATTTCAGACTCCTGTCAGAGTCCCAGAAGAGTCGCTTCAATCCACAACTTCTACTGAACATAACAATATATCATTCAAGCTGCCACTGAGAGCCCTGTACTGAAGGAGAAATAAAGCAGAGAAGCATCGGTGCCACAGTCAAAGGAGTGCATGACAACAGCTTTAGTGGGTTTTTTTGCTTTGTGAAAAACATAAACAAGGGAAGAATCAACCAGAAACATGAAGTACATTGGTGTACAGATGATATTGTTCCCCTTTGAAAGCACTGCAGACCTTTTTTTTTTAAGTGTTAAGTGAGCATGATAGCTTACGTTGATTTCCATTCATTTTATGACTCAATAAACCACAAAACAACTAAATCAATTTGATTTCTTGCTGGATCAGTGCACTACATGGAGTTGAAGATGTGCATCAACCATCGGAAATTTAATCTGGGCAATTTTTGAGCTTGCACGTTTCCATCAGGCACGATACAATGCAACCAAAGCTCAATCACAATAAGATCAGCTTTTATTGATTGTAGAGGAGGCACTTTCCAGTGACCGTTGGCAAGAGTGGACCTTCAGCATTTGTTTCTTTTTGTCTGTCTCCCATCCCAAATGAAATCTGTTTTTAATTTATCTTCCAGTGTCACTCAATTTCTGTGCTTTGGACGGATGTTGAAAAACTATTATTTAAAAACAAAACAGCAAGAAAAAGAGAGAGGAAAGAGACAGAGTTTTATCAGTGAGTGTGGGTGAAGTAGCGCTGAGCAATAACCTGATTGCTCTTCCCACAGACGGCCTCTTCCTGAAGGCTGAACTCTGCTGACCCGTGGGGGCGAAAAACTACACAGACTACAGGCTGGGCTCTAATATCGCTAATTATCATTACATCCAAGAAACCACAGCTAGAGAGCAGAGAGGAAACATGGGACAAAGTATAGCGGTAGTTCATGCGGTTGCACATCTTGGATTCCTCAGTTTGTTGGCATCTCGCTGTGTGTATTCGTGACCACAAATCAGCCCCGAAGCCACTGAAGCCTAAACTATGACCAGAACTGACAGCACAGCCAATACAGCCCATCCTCCAGTCTATAGGGGGAGAGTTGTATACTGTGTATGCAAACAAATGCAGCAACATACAAGCAGCAGTGGGAAGGAATCCAGATTGATCCTGCAGTGGAAATTGAAACAGCCCCGGCTTGTAGACCACAATAACACATGACGGTGCTATAACAAACTCAGAAAATACAAAGCAGACTAAATGTAGATTGTGATTGATTTACTACCGAAGCAAGTCTTTCCAAGCTGATTTTCATCACATGAAATGGAAAGAAACCACCAAATCAATCTGAGAACATGTGCTTTGGAGGAGGGTTTGCAGCACTGGTAATAAAACACTCAGAATAAGAGGTATAGATCAGTTTAAATACAGTGTATGAACACACACTGACAAATTCTAATATTTTCAACCTGAAATGGTTTCTTTTGTTTATGTAGTCTAGAAAGTCACATTAAATAACTCTTTTCTTATTCAAAATTCTTACAAATCTGTTTCATGACTCTATCTTAACGTATTGATAGGATTTAGCCGCAAGAACAAAGACTTTTTTATGATTAAGCAGAAGACTATGAAAATCAGTATTTTAACAGAGCAGGACTGGACTGTGGCTTGGGATAAGCTTTGTTCGGTGTTTCTAGAAGTTAAAATAATAACCACATGATTAACAGGTAAATGAGTTACAAACAAACAGCCATGTCCTCTGTAAAAAAAAAGCCAATCTCTTTTGTTGGCCCCTCCATCCACCCCAACCTCCTCTCAGTGCAGATGTTGCTTAATAGACACATCACCTGCTGTTTCCATTGTTCCTGTGACTGCCACTAGAGGGCTGTGTCACAACAAGATGAGATTTAATATCATTGATGTTGAGATTGAGGTTTACTAGCTAATATTGGTGTCACCAGCATACATTTCTATCACAAAGGGGCGGTATGAAATGTGATGATGTGTATACTATAAGAGAATATTTGCTACCTGTCAGATCATCTTTTTAGTCCATGTTATATGTATTAGCCTTATTCAAGTAGTGTTAGTGATACACCAGAAGATACATTTATGGTAATATTGGATCTTGATTTTTGATGACTGATGTGATGAACTATCTTGATTTTAATTTGTTGTTTATTTTGGTTTTCCTAGAGTAAAAGTAGTATAGTAAACAGTTTCTCAATATCATATTACTATATTTACAATGTAGCATAGTAACATTTTTATTAAATATTGAAGGTAAATAAAGCATTATCATGACAACTAGTAATAATAGACAATAACATTAAAAAAAACCCACAATAAAATATGCAATGCTACTAGATTAAAAACCCAAATGTGAGGCAAAGAAGCTCTCTCTATATAAAATTAAATGGCTGTTTGTCCCTGATTTCTTTTTAATTTGTCCAACTATCTGCTGGCACAAATGAGCTAACCCTGTGCCACACTGCACAAGTGGAAAACAGTGGTGTTAGTCAGGAGGCTGCCTCTCTGCACAGGCAATTTGTTGAGTCTGACGGGAAGATACATGAGGTCGCGACCTTGTCTGAACAATTCCCAGGAAACTCCACTTACATAAGTAAAAATTTGGAGAGGGAAGAAACACATTGTGGGTCAGAGGTGTGTTAATGCTAAAGAGGTTTATTCTAATACTTCATACAGTAAGAGTAAAGTATAATACGTGATCAAATTTGACAACAAAGTGTTATCATTAACATCAAAAGGCCCCAAAGAAGTTAGATGTGAGACTTTATCACAGGGTAAAGAGGCTTAAAGACAAACATTATACATCATAAAGTCATCTCACAGCCTGCAATACTCCTCCTCCAGACCACTGAGTGCTCCTCACACAAAGCAGAGCCATCTTTATCTGTCCTGAGGGAGGCCTTTGTGTGAATGTAATGTTTTCCTTTCAGTTAAAAAGGGAAAACCCCAAGATAGTACGTAAATCTTTATAATTCAAACAAAATGCTTTGAATCTAAAAAAAAACTGGGGCCATATGTTGGGAAAGACTTTGGAGATTTGCATAATTGCTAATAACAATGGAAGTAATTTCTTTGGGTAAATAAACTGTCTTTTTGTGGGAATTTGTTCCTGGTCTGGTTCCAGTTACATGCAAACAAAAAGAATGTGGACTCAGGCATTTTACTCCTACTCACTGTTTTTTTTTTTTAATCAATGGGAGATGGAGAGAGGAGAAGAGAGGAAGAGGAGAAGAGAAATTTTCAGCACAGATGAGGGAAGAAGAATGCAAAAGGAGGCAGTGCTGGTAACTAAACCCGCCGAGCTTCCTACCATGTATTTCAAGGGTTCAAGTTTGGCTCATAGCTCTTTTCGCATGTCACACCCGCTCTCTTATCTTTCCTGACACTCTCCATGGTTCCCTATCTTTAAAAGCCCGAGTGTCAAACTAATCTGGAAGATGAAGTGCAACCAAAGGGGAGAGGTTTGTTTATTGGCACTGTAGAGCAACAGCTGCCTACGGCTAAGAAACAGCGAGTCAGGGATGAGCCCTTTCATTTCTTCAATCTTCTTTTTCCTCCACCTGTATTTCTTTCTATGCTTTTCCTCCTCTTTTTTTCTATTATCTGTCCCGCCACACTGGGTAGCACACTAAATACAGCAGAGCGCTGCAGGCAGAGGGGCTGCACAAAGAGCAGCGGCGAGATATTGGACAGGTGTGAGGAACGAGGCCGGCCGGATTTACTGCGTTGGATGCGGCAATAGAGACGTACTGTATGTAACGGGGGTAGTCCAACGGCGCAAATAGAAATGTCACTTTGCTCCTTGATAAACAGAGTGACAGGGTGATGATGGGAAGTAAGAGCAATTAGGAAACTTTGATGAGATTAAAGGAGTGTGATCATTGAGCAATTTCAAATAGCTGAAAGGGAAACCTAAAGGGCTGATGGAGAAAACTATTGCAATTTATTAGCTGTGTCGCACCGTCCACTTTCATTTAACCTCTTCCTTTGGTTTATAAACTACTCCATAAAAGAGGCAGACAGTTATTAGACAAGAGTCAGTGCTACAAATACTTTTCCCATTACCAAGCCAGCCGTGTCAGAGAGCTCTAGGTGTTTGTGCCTGCATTGGTTTGTTTGTTTGTGAGTTTGTTAGCAACATGAGAGAAAAACTTAAGAACAAAGTAACAAAAGTTTTGATCAGAGAATCAGATTCTGTCTGAAAGAAATCCTCAAATCCCAGAAAATCTCTTTGGTGAATGATTCAAAATTTTATATCTTTGTCACATCTTAATGAATTTTGTTGAAAATCTACACATGTGCAGGATGATAATGTCTACAATCTGAAACAATCTGGTGGAGATCAGACATGGATTTCTAGTTCGATCTTTCAACACCTAAATAAAATGATCATCTTCAGTGAACAGGTGATGATGGGAAGTAAGAAAAGTCGAGTAAAGGCACTGGGAGAATCATGAGCTGTCCAACTGGTGAAACAGAAAGTCAACAGGAAATACAAGGAGCTTGAAGAGAAATGAGTCACAGCCCACAGAGGAAATTAAAACACATACTAAATAGATGGAGATGAGGGGATGTTGATTATTGAACATGCCTGTAATGCACAGATTGGACTCATTTTGACAACAGGGCTTTTAATTGTTTCCCGTCTTCTGCTGCCAGCTGAGTTAAAATATGCCGGGTGTCAGCATGGTATATATTTTGAGGATTTCAAGGGGGCTTTTGAGCACACATTTCCTTTTATTAATTTCTGTGAGTGATGTGCCGCTTCCCTCCGCTTTTGTCTTTCACATCACATCCAATGCAATCGTTTTTAATTAACCAAAGTTTTCTAAGTGCTTTTGATCTTGCGCTGTAAGCATTTACAGTGGGTCCAGACCAACCCTCCTTCAGCCCTGATGGGAAACATAGCTCCTTCCATTTCACTGTGACAGCCCTGTAGTTTTCTTGGCCAAGAGATACTGGGAGTGATGCTTCCACTGCTGCAGCATCCATTTGCTTGTCTGTTAGATGCCATATGTCTACGAGTGGGTGGATACAGTTTTTCAAAACACGCACACCACCATACAGAAACACAAACAGCACAAAGAGCATACAGTAGGTGCACAAATAAGAGAAATAAACACCCACAGATGTTGAGGATCTGGGACATGCTTAGTTGAACAATGAGGACATCAACCCATCCCAACCTCCCCATCCCCTGCAGCCGAATCCCAAAATCTCATCGACCCCAAATCTATCAAAACAATATGTCCTACAGGGATACCTGCTTCTCTGTAGCTAAACCCCCCTTCAGCTCACCTCATTCTGTCTCTCACTGCCTAATAGAAGTCATCTATCTCCGTAGCAACCATGGGGGGAACTGGGAATAGGGAAGTAACTTGAAATTCCTACTAGAGGAAAAAAACAAATGCTCCATCCCTCCTTAAAGACGCAGAGGAAAAAGGAGGTAGAGGAACAAGAGACAATGTTTAAGTAAAGACATCTGCATGTTTGTTTGGAAAACTGTCAGCGCTCCCTGTCTTCTAATGCCAAGGCAAATATTTCACAGCAGAGACAAGAGTCTGAGACGATGACACGCCATTTGACAGGCCATGAACATGCCAAGCTATCTCAGCCACGCATGCTTGATACATATATCCTGTTAGATAAAGGATGCAGGGTTGGAGCATATGGACCAAGCCAAACATATGTTATAGCCAGTGGAATGCTGTTGATAGGCTATCTCACATGTTTCACTTTCACAATATGAAATGTGATAAGATAAAATATATAGTGCATATTTATAGGGGATGGAAATGATTTCTGTGAGGGCATTGAGTCCTTACAGCAGAATGAAACTGCCTTATAAGCCATGAAGAATATCCACAATATATTTGAAGTTGTTCAGTATATAGATAGATACTTTGTCATTGTACAGGAATATACAACAAAATCCAGGCACACTGCCAGTACATGGACTCAAAAATAAAATCAATAGTTATTTAAGTTATATTTATGTACATCATTCACACACATAATCCAACATACATTCATTTGACCACACAGTCAGTACAACTTATTCCTGAAATAAAGCAATAAATGAAATGATAAAATAATACATATGCTGCACAGAGTCTCACATTGTTCATTGTTCAGTGTGGTCATGGCTCTGGGGTAACTGCTCAGGAATCGGGTGGTGCATGTTTTGACAGATCTGTTTTGCCACAGAGCAGCAGTTCAAAAAGGTGATGGATTGGCAGGGTGGAGGAGGAAGTGAGGATGTTACATGACTTATGCAGACAGCAAGAGGTGATGATGTCATCCAGGGCTGGTAGTGGATCACTTTACTTATATATAAGTGAAGTGAATGCACAAACAGTGAAACAGGTTTTTCTTGCTGTAATGATTCCTAATGTTGATATGAGCCCAAATCAGTTGTAATGTAAGTGAAAATCTAAAGTTTACCTGATGCTGACATTAAGCTTCAGCAGTTTGCATTAATACATTTTTAGTCTTTTAAAGTTACACCCTCCTGATCTTCACCTGAAATCCCAGATAATCCTGATCTCTTATCATGAGTTTTAAAAACTTTGTCAAACTTTGTTTTTTTATCTACACACACATGCAGGGTGATAATGTCTATAATCTGGAGACCAGACATGGATTATGTTAAAAGTTTTTCACAGAACAAATAGATTTTGTCCTTCATCACTTAGAATGAAAGTCACTGCTGTTTTTTGACAGGCTTGAAGTTGGTAGCATTTGATATTTTTCTTTTTTACTTATCTGGACCAATTTAATGTCAACTCAAGTCTCAGAAATGATTCAACACCCAACACTGTCAAACTGCACATGGATTTTAATAAAAACAGTGTCAGTTTCTAAAGCTCTCACATGTCTGATATTTACCAACTTTATTAACTTCTACTATTAAACCAGGCTCCAGCAAGTTTTCATCTAGTGCAGAGGCGTATGTTCAAACTCAGAAGTGCCTACAGATACAGAAAGAAAACACTGAGAGAGTTGCTCTGTTAGATTCTGAGTCTAATTTAACCTCAAACATGCAGAAATAATTACACAAATAAATTCACCTCTGATTGACATGCTGCCATAGATGTGTGTCTGTACCCAAGAATGATCTTAATTTATATATTTTTAATTATAATTACATATATTGATTTAAACATGAACTGTATCTATATATATAATATAATATATTCATCTTCTGATAACCTTGTTTTTCTGGAGCTGCTTATCTGTGGATTTTGGCATGTATCCACTCCAACTCTGTGGAGACACTCAGCTAATTAGTATTCTCGTTTTCTGTGACTGATTCATTTTCTAAATCTGTCTCTGATATTTTGTTTGTCGATGCAACACTGGGTCGTTTTGCTAATTGCTCTATTTCGAAATCTCCACACACTGACTAAATGAAGACATCTTCTAAAGTTCTCATTTTCTTCCTAATTAAGTAAATTTAGGAGATTAATTGTGTGTGTCCGCTGAGAGATATTTGTAAGAATATCATTTTGGAAAATGTAAACAGCTTTCAGAGCAGCACCCCTTTTCTAGTGTAACATCCAGGTGTAAACCCTAAGTCCATGTGTTAACAAACCCCAAGTTTTACTCTTCTCATCCGCCCGCTCTCTTTTTCCTAATGAGCAGCAAAAGCTGTTTAAGAACAAACTCTTGCCCGACTCTGTACCACCCAGCTGTGACTTTGAAGTACTATTTTTCCTCACCTCGTTAAGCAGCTCCCACTTTTTTTAATCACCACCCCGTTCCTAGTTTGCCGTGAGCGAAATCGAAAATCTGAAAATAAAACATCTCAGTCTGTGTCACAAAGCGTGAAATATTATAATGTATGTAAGAGAAAGTTTTCTCAGGGGAAAATTGATTTTCCACTTCGTTGCAACTGTGGCGTGATCCATCACTTTTGCATCTTGCCGGGCTCTGATGAACAAAGTGTTGGTCAGAGGGTTGTTGCTACATTTGTTGTATCCTATATTTATTTGTTGTGTTATGTATTTCTTTTGAGGTTTTGGGGGTGGTGAGGGATACTAAACACTCTAGTTATTGTTTGCTGTGGCAGTACCATCTGTCATCTGATGGTGAGTGGGTTTTGGAAAAGAAAGGTGGTGATGGACAGACGGCAGATGTGTGACTACACTCCCTCGCAGCCTGAGGGGCAGGTGTTTCACAAGAACCTGGAAAAACAACTAATGCACATCAAGCCAGTGGCACAAACATTTACATATTGCAAGAACGGAAACAGGATTCGATTCAGGATGATTAATGAGGTCATCAAAAAGCAGAGAGACTGAAAACGTCAAACTAAGATTGAGAAAATGCAGCCAAACAGCCACCACAAGCTTTGTGTTTATCTGAGTGCGTATGCATTTATTCGTGACAGATTTAATTCAAAGATGTTATTAAAACCACAAGAAGTGAGTGCAACTCTTTGGAGATTCTTTGAGATAAAGTGCCTGTTTTTCTTTCATTGTAACTCTTTATCAGGCCCAACAGGAGGTCTCCAGTGATGCTGCAGTCATTTGTCAATGAGTCAAACTGTATAATTTTCCATTTTGATGAGGACAACTCCGACAGCAGTAAAAGCTTATTTAAATTTTTAGCTTTCCCTCTGCTACCACTTCCGGCACATGTTGTGACTGCTATCAAAATTCTGCATCTATGTAACAGGAACAGAGTCACAAGTTAGTTTCAAATCTTAAGAGTTTAATGGCAATTTTAATGGGAAATAAATCACATGTATGTATTTCAAGAACCAAATGAATTAAACAACAAATTTCTAAGATAAACTAAAAAGTGTGAATTTAACTCTGCAACATATCCTACATGCCTCACCTGTCACTCATTCAAAAGCTTAATTGTTATCACAGTATACATGCTATATTAAGGAATAGTAAATGGGACCTACATACATACATAGGTTAATAGCTGTAATATCGAGAGGCCATGGGAAGAAATTTAAGGCATATTTAAGTATATATGAAAAAGTTTTTGTATGATAGTCCTAATGCCACTACTGGGCAGCTGTGATACAGTCTGACTCACTATGTGTAGCTTCCACATGCTGTACCTATATGATGTCAGAGCATTTCAACCAGTCCCCTCCAATTTACTGATTGGTTGAAAATGTCAGCCTCCATGAAACAGTCCACTATATATTTATTTTCAAACATTCCCATAAATCATTAGGTTATGTCAAACAAATCCTCCAAACTGTATTTTGATCATGGGTTCTCTCTTCCTTTAAATAATGAGTTTAAATTAGAAAAAACAAATACAGCCAAAACACCAGTTTACAATATCTTTACTGTGATTGATCTCTGACTATAAATACACTAGAAAGCACTTAGAGAGCACACACCACTGCTAAGGTATAATCCACGTCTGATCTCCACCAAGCTGCCTCAGATTGTGGACATTATCATCCTGCATGTGTGTGTAGATTTGCAACAAAATCCATTAAGATTTGTCAAAGGTGTGATTATTGTCCTAGAAAGTGTGGATTTTATTTTCTGATGTTTCCCAAAGATTCATAATTTCTCCATTTAGTAAAACCCTATTGCTCTCATGTTAAAAAACAAACAAACAAACTGAAGTTAGAAATAAACAATATCTGTGAAACTGCCTCGGATAGTATATCTGCAACAGGATCCAGATGCTCAGACAAATGCTAACCTAATCTTACTTCCATGCCACATGTTTTTTTGTTTTTATTTGATTTGTTGCTAGAATAAAAGGTGCTCACTGTACCACCACCTGTTACCAGATTAATAACATTATTTCACCTGGATGCTGATTGGTTTCAAGAAAAATATCACACCTTATGTTTTAATCCTGTCCTCATAATATAACCCATTAACCCAGTTCCCTGATCCTCAAACTGTACTCAGTAATGCTTTTAATCTCTATTCATGCCCTGCTTTATCTACTATATCTCTTACTGTCTCCCTGTCTGAATTATATTCGGTATATTGCATAATAATCTGTTTCTGCAGATAAAGATTGGCGAGTTTGTATCCTTCTTTCAACAGATTTACATTAACAGACTTATATGCTCTCCCCTAATCTCCCTTTATTAAAACCAACTCCTTCTCTGGACTGCACCTTGACACTTCAATCACTCACTGTGTAACCAGGGGAGCGACCTCGATGTCAGCCTCTTGCTTTTCCCAGTCTTACCCTGAGTGGGAGGTCTAATCACCCTGAATAAATGAAAACACCTGTGTGGGTCTGAAGGATCTTTAAATGGGTCACACTCGTGGCACAGGTGGTACTTGTTCAGATAATTGCTGGTTCAAACTAAAGATGAAGAAAGGCGGTGGTGGTGGGGAGGGAAAGTGCAAGAACCCAGTTCAAACTAAAGCTGTGCCAATGCGTCAACAGACACACAAAATGCAGGACAGGAAACATATCTCCAGACCCACAGCTCGGAGGCTCTGTCAGCTCACTTACACTGCCAGTCCAACAGCATTTTCTTCTCTTTGTCTGACTGCCACCCTGCTGTTTCCATCCTCTCTTTCTTAACTTTTATTTTTTTTATCGTGACTTCTTATCTATTCCCGTTGTTCCTTTGAAATTTCCCTACCCAGCGTGAAATGTCTTTCTTCCGTCTACCTAGACAGGCACGCAGTCAAACCGCTCACAGCGCTTTCTTTATAGTATAATTATTGTTTAGGTGTTTCTGAGTCATTGAATAGTATAAAGGCAAGTACATGTAGCAGCTATACCACTGTGAGGCTCAGTTTATTTGTGTTCAGACTGGCTTCTAGCTTCTAGCCAATTCATCTCCTGGTAACAGCAACAAGAAGAGGAGGATAATATTGATCAGTGTCAGACAGCCGGGGAAAGTTCAGTCAAACATAACTCTGATATTAGTATCAGGAAGTTTGGACGATGTTGCTGAAGTCTCCAGCTATTAACAGGTCAGAGATGGCGTTATAATTTAGTGCAATAACCTCAGCTTGATTTCTAGGTTTCACAAAGGTCAAACACGACGGTAGTCAATGAAAATAAAATCCGTCCATGATCCCCGAGCAGATCATGTGTGAATTCCATGTTAACGGAGATAAAGACCCGAGCCATTAATTCCAAGGGCAGCTTTTATTCTGCTGTAAACCAAAAAGAAAGACACACAGATAGTCGGACGGAGAGAGGAAGGAGGGAGTATTCCCTGAGCACTGAAGAGATATCAAATGAAATCCGTCTCCCGCCTCCTCCTTCCTACAAGGAGAAAGACGACAGAGTGAAAGAAAGGGTTGCCAAGGTCACTTTCATTCTCTCTTTCTTCTTCTCCTTCGCTTTCTTTCATACATCCACACACACACAAGCACAGACGCACAATTGCTCAGAGGACAGAGGATCGACAACAACTTCCGCTGATGATGGGAGTCCTGCTTGATTATTCACTGCAGTGGTCATGTGACGGCTGCATACACGTACAAGCACTTACTCATGAAGATATTTTGTTTCGTTACATAGAGCAACAAGAAGCCTTTTAACCATCAGTCATGTCAGTGTCAAATGAATAGCAATCCGTTGGAAAAAAATTAGAGTCAGACGAATGCTATCAATATTCATGCTGGCTGGCAAGGTTGAAATCACTGTGATGATTAAAAGAATGTTCCCAGATCAATACATCCTGTGATACAATGCACAGACATAGTTAGTCAAATAGTTTGTCTGAGGTTACCAAAATAAAACTCTAGGGAAAAACATATTTCTTACATCCCTCATAACATCACTTTGGTTCAAACTGAATTATTCCAACAAATACTGAATGCATGAGATTTTATATAAGTGTTGATGGTCTCCAGAGGATAAATCCTACTAATGTCAAGATCCTTTGTTTCTCTTAGAGGTTTTGGTACATTTCCCTCCCTGTGGGATGTAGTTTCACCTGTTTCCTTGGTCTTTTTTTTTTTTTTTTTGCATATTGTTTTCACTTTTTTTGGACTTCTGGTTTCTGGACTCCCATTTATCTCCATCCTTGTTTTATTTGTCTTGGACACCAGTTCAAAGTTACCTTAAACCTGTTTGCTGTCATGCATCAATAGTTGTTGCACTTCTGTGTTTTGTCTTTGCATTTCTACAAGGGTGACATTTTTTGTGTTTAGTGAAATTTCTCATCGACTATTGGATGATTTTTCATGGATTTTAGTACAGCTGTATATGGTGTCCCAGACAACAACATTGATTAATCCTTGGAGATCCCCTTGACTTTCTATTAACCAAAAGGTCACAATTTTCACTTATCCATTGCAATATCTCGACATGTGTGAATAAATTGCTCTGACATTTTGTACAGACATTTTTGGTTGCGTATAAATCTCAGTGACTTGGGGTTATTCCCTTACTTTTGCTCTGGGGTCACCATGATGTTGACCTTTTTGCTTTTAGTGAAATGACTTGAAGACTATCAAAGGATTGCTATTAAGTTTAGGGCACAGTCAGAATAAGCTGTGGTAGATGCTACAATTAGTTGGAAATTTAATTGATAAATACCGTATTTCCCGGACTATTGAGCGCACCTGCCTATAAGCCGCTATTGAATTTATTCGAACAGTTTCATGTGGTCCACTCTGACGGGGTCTGATGTGACGAGGCTAAATGTATCGCCGGCACTGAGCTTGCTAGCTTGTAAAAAGCTAACGAGCTCCGTGCCGCCGATACATGAGCCACACCGGTGTTGAAGCCGCAGGGTTCAAAGAGTCAGAAAAAAGTAGCGGCTTATAGTCCGGAAAATACGGTACTTTGTTTTATGACTAATGGGTTACTATAAATTCACAAAAACCTACATGATTAAACTCTGCCTCTGTCCCTTTGTTAATTTATTCCCAAACACTAAATCAGAAACAATTACTCTTCAAAACAAATGCCATCACAACATTGCATTACAGACGATGGATCCAGAAATTATATATGCACACTCGCACACATATTTTGAAGGTTGTGAGTTAATATATGCCTCACTGCTCCCCAAACCCAGTTGTTTTCTCTTGCTGAAGTACAAGATAGAAAGTTTCTCCAGGCTCCTAAACATCAGCTCCTTATATCCAGTCTAGCCAGCTGAGAGAGCAGAGACCAGTCCTCCAGCATCGTTTTGTTTCCAAAGCTTCCCAAATTACCAGCTTCCTGAAATAGACTTGAACTGCTCTCTGGTGAGATGAAATGTGTGTATTTAGGTTCACAGCAGGACAAAGGGAGGAGATTGAAAAGTGATATACGCACACATTGTCACTCCTTGGAAAAACAAAGGCGCATGTATGCACACAAACACACACAGACGAGGAGCTTTTTGTTTTTGCTGATGTTCCTTAATTGCAAACAGTCTTCATAAAATTGTGGGTTGAGACTAAGGTTCACCTTCTTCTCACATGGCCACAGCTCAGACTCTGCACTGCTGGCGAAGCTAAAGAGGGAATCCTCCAACACTGTAAAAAGTTGTCCTCTGTGATGTCCCTCACAGTCCCAACATTTTGAGACAAGATGAATTTTGATAAACGGCTGAAGCTTCCTTGGAGCTGAGGTGAGGTTGAGACATCTTCAAACTAAGCAAACATGCATCAAAGAAAATTAGCTATTGAAGTTTAGGCTTCACTTAAAGAGCAGTCAGTTTTGTTTGAGGCAGCATCCAGTGGCCATTATTAGAACTGCAGCTTAAGGCACCAACTGACTATAAAAATGATTTGTAAAGAAGTGCCCCAGTCAGATCAGGACACGGGCACTGGGTCACTCAGCTGCACATTCGCACACAATGGCGGCCAGAAAACCCAAATGGCGAGAACATAATACAAATCTGACCTGAAGGGAGCTCATTTAAAAACACAAACGTAGTTCAGGCCGCTACAGCAGAGTCTTGAGCTGACTCGAGGAAGACACATTGCTCTGAGGTTGTTCTGATGTTCTCAAAAGATCTATATCAATACACTATATATAAATTTAAACATATGCTACAAATTAAAGCTCGGGCAACACAGAGATGGTCGTTACAGAATGTACCTGCTTTAGTTGTGATAATCTAAACTGAAATGCATTTTTTTTACATGCAAGGAGAGGCAAGTTTTTACAATTTAAATTACAGAGTCTTGGGAACTGAGAAGAAAACTGATGAAGTCTTATTGCTTTCCAAAAAGAGGCGGCAGCAGCAGAAGGCACTCAAATGAGAAGAGAACAGGCCATGGTCTGTGAAAACTTGGATGTATTTAGACAACTCTCTGTGCTGGCTCAGAGCACAGCTTTGCTTTTGCATGTGTTTCCAAATTTAATGGCATTTTTTTGGTGATATTTTGTGTTTCCAAAGATCAAAAATCAACTTTTTTTCCCCCAGTAATGATGATTTCTTTCATTCTAGCAGCGTTTTAATGTGTTAAAGCCCAAGAGTGCATGGAGGAAAAATAAATTGTTGGAAATCCATAATGCAGAAAATGAGTTTGCAGAACATGTACAGTACATTTCTGCCCACTGGACATTTATACAGACAGAGCTTTCATGACTTCCTGAAGCAGCACTGCACTAGTGAAACCACAGATGTGTACTCTGGATTGGTTTTGTGTTTGTCAAAGAGAGCTGCAGTAAGCTTATGATCACATGGTACAAGCAATAGAAACCGCAAACAGGGAACTGGCAGAACAAGGGATTCTGGGAGCTGGTCACCTCCGTGGGATTCCCCTGCTCTTCAAAGGACCATAACTGCACATGCACTCCATCTTTATCTCTCTCCTCAGCTGATGATGAAGTTCGTTTTCTGGTTCTCTACTTTTAGATCGTGAGTGTACACTTGGCTTTGATTTCTCCAACCTGTCTGCTTTGTGCTCTCAGCTCTGTCTCTCCTGCTGCCCATCGCTCTCTCCGTGGCCATAAAACCATGACAACTTCATGCTCTTCCTCTCTCATTCCCCCTTAGCACTGGACTACTGACCTGGGAAATACATGGGTAGGCTGTCAACCTGTCAGTGTTGGAAAAGCCACTTCAGAAATTACAGCTTCGCATGCTGGTAACACTTCTTGCAGCTGGGAGGGCTGCACACTGTGTTGAGTGCCTTTTCTGGACCTTCACACTTGTTAAGAAGATGAAAATAAATTAAGGGGACAGGTGAAGACAAAGGAGGCTGAATTTCAAAATCATAAAGGACATCAATATTGAGCATCTAAATAAATCATAGCCAAATATAGCTGTAGTGTTACTGCTCACAATGACACTACATTAACCCCATTGAAATCAAGTTGCACAGCGAGAAGTTAATTGATTAATCACTCAGCTTCAAATAATGATAAATGCCCATCATCTCCCCCAGCCCAGAGCAATATCTCCCAATTAGTTTGTGCAAGCAGTATTTAATTGATAATGATATGAAATTTTAGAAGCAAGCTTGTCCTTAAATTGAGTTGTTGACATGCATGACTGAACATTTTTGTTTAGGGACTATGATTACCACACAGCCTCAAATAGTTTTAGAAAATACACTTATTTGCAAAGTTAGGCAAAGTGTTAAGTTACATATTACTCTAATGCTCGAGCTTGAAGCAGTGGTCTGACTGTAAAGTTCAAAAATACGTAGTAACACCTCTGAATTAAGCTTTTAGTGTCCAATTTTATTTGCTGGTTTACTGAATACTGGGCTATTTGACTGCATTAGCTCTACATCACCTCCACTTTCCCCACACTGTCAAACTCACTCCATTCACGAAATCACACCCCATCACTGGTCCAGTAATCTTCTGGCCCGCTTTCTCCAAGCCAATCAGCACATCTCCCCTGCTCTTTAAAACCCATTATCGTTTGTCATTCTGTCTTTATTTGATCTCAGCCCTACTCCTCCCCATCTCTACCTCATTCTGATCATCAAGAGCCTCTTCTAAGTCCTCCATCTTTCTGCTCCACCATCAGCACCTGATTTAAAGCCTTAATACAGGGCGTCGTCCTGCCATGTCATCATCAGAGTCTATTCGCCACAATACTTGTATTCATTCTTGTAATCCAATAAATATCGTTTATTTCTTTCAAGTGGATCTCTCCTTATTGAAAGCATTTCAGGGGTAGTTGCAACAGTTTCGCCGTCCATTTCACTGAATCGTCAATTTAAAGACAAATCTCTAATAATAGCCGGGCTGTGGTGATTATGAACAAATAAAAGCTGAATCCTGAATACAGGCTGAGGAATAACAGCAATCAATAAATTGAAATTTAAAAAATGAACGCCTGCAGTGTAATACAGTAACTTTTATGTTGTGGTCCACTCTTCTCCTGATCCCATTTGAAGCATCGAATGAGGCTTTGTACTGATGTACGACCAATTAACCCTTTAACACCTGAGCCTCCACATTTCCACCTGGACTTTTTATGCTTATTTTGATTTCAAGTTCAAATTTAACATCCATGTGCAGTTGCAGTGTTTTTGTTCACTAAAACTCTAAAATCAAAATCCGTTTTTTGTGTTTTTCTGCTATTCTTGTTTCATTGTCACTGTTATTACACTCTTACAACATGTAGTATACAGTAAATCAGCTGATTTGCCAGCTTCTGGGAGATGGGCTAGTGAAATTACTGTAATGACACCATGTTCACTGTAAAGTCCAACATCTCAGCTCGCAGGAACCATTGGATTTTTTCTGATTGCACAAACTGTGACATAATTACGGTAATCCAAAGACGCATGTGCAGACCTGTCGCTGACGACAGGCTCAGTATTAAAGGGTTAAACTAAACCAACAGAAGAAATAAAGAGGATAATAGAGGCTGAATAGCTGAATAACTTATCCAGCTTAAGTAAACAAAGGCCCTGGACAGTTGAGGATTTACAGTATTTACCAAAAACCTTTCCCCTAAAAGGTAAAACCAACCAACAGAACGTTTTCCTCTAAAATGACCCAGAAGTATAAAAGATAAAGTCAATGCATATAAACAGGACATCATAAACGCATACTAAAGCTGTTCTGTGTGACACACTGACAATTAAATGCACCACAATGTGACACATCGATCCATCCATCCATCACCTTCACCCTCTCACGCTGTTTAAGGTCATGTTGGCTTGAGCCTTCCCCAGCTCATATTGTCTTAGAGGCAGTGACACTTGGACAGGTCGGCAGTCTATTACAGAGCTGACATTTTTTTCCCCAAATCAATCAAAATCAAGTCAGCGCTTTCCAATATGTCAGATGTAGCACAGGATGTAATAGATTAGCATACCATTAAAGAACCTGCTGCTGCGTGTTTATTAGGAAATCACCTTGAGGGAAGTGCCCTTCAAATAAACCCACTCCCCACCCCCTCCTCATCCTCTTCCTCTCTTCGTGATGCTGATGTGAGAAAACCATCTGTTACTTTATAGTTTGAAACTGTCACACACTGACTGATGTGGACGGAAAAAAAAAACTAAGTCGAAGTCTTTAATCTGCTTGCCTGTCCGTCGAAAGCACCAACATTTAAACCACTGTCAAGAGGTTGAAATAGCAGATGGCAAGAGACTCACAATACAGATGGCTTAAGATGAACTCAAAGTGTGAGGCCAGTGCAAATGAAAGCGATTCAGCAAATAAGTTGGAGAAAGAGAGGAAAGAAAACTTAAAAATGCAGAAAGTGCGAAACAAATATTAGCGATGTAAAAAAAAAGACCGCTTCAAATTCGAACATATGGATGCATAATGTTTATAGTTACATGCTTGCGTGCCTCCGTATGATAACATGAAAAATAAGACTTTTTAAGATTTTTCTTTTTTTTAAATAACTACAGAATAGCTACAGGATCTGCGTCAACCACATCACTGTTGCTTCATCTCGCCAGATAACAGCAGGCATCATCTCATGCCTTGGCTCTCTATTATTCTCTCAGAATTGATTTCCTTTCCTATCCCCTGCTTTGTCTGCCAGGATAAGATGTCACCACTTGAGTTGCAATGCTATCATGAAATCCTTGGGCAAAAAACGAAAGGAGAGAAATGTACAGGCTGTGCAAGTGAGAAAAATGAACAAGGGGAGACATTATGATGACTAACTCTGCAAAATCATCTAGTATGAATGTGTGATTGTTGTGTGAGGCTTAAATAAATAGAGTGCTATATTACGGCTGCCTGCAAGTTGTCATTTTTTTCCTGCCTTTCTCTCCTAATTACCAGTATGCAACTACAACTCTTTGTTCTTCATTCTCACTCACAAACCACTTTGTTTTAATTCCCTCTGTTGCTTCTTTCTTATACAGCTCCTGGTATAAATGGCACAATAAATAGTTCATAATGTGAATAATATACCCTATGTTAACACTGCTAACCTTGCTCTCACACTCAAAACTAAACCACATAACCCACCATAACATTGGAATCTCCTGTTGAATAAGACAAATAAATAAATAAAACTAATTTAGACCACGGATCTGCTAAATAAGCCTAAAATAAGCAGCCTCCTTCCTCTGCTGGGCTGCTGCCGAGTTCCCATACTGCAGGCTATCACACAGAGCTTAGAGCGTGGTAATGCCTGAGTAACCACTCACTTCCATACTGTCACTGCCCCTCATGCACAATGTTCCCATTAATAACACATCTGGGACTGAAGCCTGGAAAAATGAACACAGTTGTGTGTGAATATAGACAATAACAGTTACCACCTTACTGTGGAGCTGATAATAAAAAGCACACAACACAGCAAGACTGCTCATAAAGGCGAAGAATATATTTACCATTTAATGTCTGAAAATAGGCGTCCTGTTTTATTTTTATCAAGTTATGTATAAATAAATGCATAATATCTCAGCAAACAGACAAAATATTCATTTCATTTCTTAGAGTCCAAAGTGCTGATTTCGTCTGACTAACCCCAAACCATTGAATATGCAGCTGTTGTTCTCTCATTAAACTAAACTCAGGGAAGTGACAGTTTCTGCTCTTCTGTCACAGCACCACGAGTATTCATTATGGATTTACTGACTGAGGTTTTAACATCACTTGAATAGTCTGATCTGATGGTTTGATAATGAGATGTGCAGTTCAGAGGTCTGTAACCAGGACACATAACTTCAAACTGATTACAATCAATCTGCTTTGTTAAGTTGTATCAAGCAAAGTGTGTCAAGTGAATAACAGACAGATTCAATTTGGACCAACAACTATGAAGACAACCCTAACACACTTGGTGCAGATGTTCACCAGAGTTCATATAAAAAGGGATTTATACAAGAAAAATCACACTGAAAAGAGCAACTAATGAAAAAATAAAATCATGAGACAGTGAACTTAACTGTCATTTTATTTGAGAGTTGACAGAATGGGTCAGAATGAAAAATCACAGCTTCATAGTATGTTTTACTTTTTTACTGGATGTGAAAATAAACTTGTAACCAATGCCAAAAGGTGGTAATATGAACATCTACAATACAAAACAAACAAACTATCCATTATTAACTACTGCACATTGATAATGTGGTGAATGAGCAGGAAAGGAACGACTCTGGACACGGTTACTGATTGGAACTGAAGTCTTGAATCCTATTTCAACCAGCCTGCTTTTTAGTTGCAGAACCAATATATCATCAACAAATGGACTTTCACAACAAGTAGATCTGGAAAGAGCAAACAAGATAATCACTCTCCTGTTGTTTTTCTGCAAGCTTTTAGCATCTTATTGCAAATATTGTAAATATTTCAGCTGAGGTACACAAGTCAATTGCACGTATGCAATTTGACGCATGCAAAACATTTTTTATTCACAGGCCTTTTCCACTGTTTTTAAGAAAGAAATACCCATGTTATTTTGTGCCTCAGGTTATATTTAGTGGTTCCAGATCTGTGTGTGAGAGTGTGTATGGGAGACACACAGAGTGATTCAAATTTATGAAAGCAGTTCTGCGTTCTGCATGAAATGCCTCTAGTGTGTCTTTATGTCAGTCAGGGAGTTACATACTTTTTTACATGGACATAAACAGGCACAGAAACAGTAACATGAGGGAAACCAGCTTCTTCACTGTGTCAGGTTTAAGCTGGACTCCATCCCTGAAATCCTTCTAACAGATGAGTGACAGAAGACATCACAGCTGGAGTGTTCATTTCCTATCTCATCTCATCTCCATCCCTCTTGACCTTTTTGAAGAACCAACAGCAAAAAGGAAAAACATAATAAGAAATGGAAAATTTTTAATTAAGGATTGGAGGTGGCTCAGCAAGCATGAATGTGACTGGCGACAATGTTTGTTTGCGATGTTGTGTGTATGACAGAGATGGTGGGGGGTGCTGCATGAGGGTGCTGGCCACACATGTCACATCAGGAGACATGATTATCCACCAGGATTACACTTTAATCAATCTAAAGCACTAGTCCCTGTCTGCCACTGTGCTAATCCCATCAAAGGAGGGCTCTTTCTGCCTGTCAGCTTATCCTCTTCCCATTCACCACCATGTTAAACACCCCACAAAGCTGTATGTCAAGAGTCAACTGGGCTTCGGCACGGAGACGTCAGGCCCCCACTCAGCAGCACAGCATCCAATCCAACAATTCATTCAGTTTCAAGATGCTGCAGAAAGGATTTTCCCACTGACATGGCAAATTAATTGCAGCAATGCATTTTAAAGTGATTTCACAAGTTACTTTTTTGGCAATTACTGGTAGATTCTGTATTGATTAGCTTTTTCCATTAACTTCTTGAGATGGTGTAGACACTGACAGTATATTGCAGCGCTGAGATGATTAGTCATTAGTTATTAGTCAATCAAAAATTAATAAGTCTCATTTTCATTGTGAGCTCAAAGCCATTTAGAAAATACCAAACGTGCTGCTTTTATCTTCTTAAATATTAGTTTGCTGCATGTGTCGGGGTAAGCTGATTATTTTTGGATTGAAGAGAAATAATAAGCAGATTGATCAACACCAAAAATACATGTTGTTACAGGCAGAATAATAAAAAGAGAGTGTGTAAATATGCAAAATGTTTATTCAATTCTCACATCCAGTGACATGCTCGCAACCGCCTACCCACCCACGCACACAGACATATACATACTCTTTGTAAAATCTAAAATGCCCTGTCACGGTTTTATGGTAGCTGACTTATCCTTGTTATTTCTGAGGCGCGCGCACACACACACACACACACACACACACACACAGAATTGGTCCTAAATTGGATGAATGACACTCTTCTGAATTAGGTAGCTCCAACGCACATTAATCATTTAAACTTCTGAATTTCATTAGGAAGTGGGACATGTGAATTTGCAAGAAAAACACACCCGAAGATGTGCATTCAGTTCAGTAGACTCTGAAACTGCATGTGTCTCTATGATGAAAACCCCACTCTAATGTCTTTCATCTCCTCTCTCGCAGCTTCACTCTCACACAGCCCTAATGAATGGATGGATAGAAAGAGGGAAGGAGAGCGAGAGATCTGAAAAGACGAGGGAAGTCACTGAGGGACAGAGGTATGCAAAAAAAAAAAAAGGAAGACTTACGAGCTTACGAGCATTCAAGATAAAAATAACCTGAGAGCCTGGAAGAGAGAGAGAGAATCTGGTGGGTTTTTTTTCAGCAGACCTCTCTTCATCCATTTGTGAATACACATGTGTGAGTATGTATGTGTCTGCATGAATTAAAGCTCAAAGGGAGGATGAGGCACAGAATCGTGTATTCAACATGATAAACTAGACAGATGAGCGCAAATAAACACATACTGTACGTACACCGGTGCCTTGTACAGAAGATAAAAGCTGACCATAAATCTACACGCAGATAAAAAAGAAAGAGAGGAGCGGGTTATCTAGATAGCCTACATCTCTTCACAGTAAACAAACAGCTACAGCAACGGCCACCTACGATGATGATATGCCAGATAAGTGTGCAAGGCAACGCAACGGTCCGATAAAGACACATCAGGACTGCACCGAACGGACATGCTAAACACCCATCCTCTTGATCCTCGTGACAAATTGGGTTTGTTACTCAGGCTCGTTATTTGTCTCCACATTAAACCACAGTTGGCACGACCGTCCTCGTCGAAATGGTCAGGGATAAATCTGCGGCTCTGGTTCGTGGCCAAACTGCCGCATTGCATTGAGAGATTTGAAGAGGCTTAGTCAGCTGCAGACAATGCACAGTCCTCACATCATGACACAGAAAAACAAAGCGTCAGTGGGTCACTACTGGTTTGTGTTTGTGCCACGACGCAGGCTGGCAAGGCATGTGTTGACTTTAGCTATCTGCGGGGAGGTGGTACGACCACACAGCGGGAGAAAACTGTGATGTACCCGGGCCTGATGGTGCTAACAGCCGTTTCCTTATTTTTAACCTTGTTTTTTTGTGTGACAGGTGCAATGTATAATGCAATCTGTACCGTTTGGATTTTGGCTCTGCCCTCACTGGATTAAAGTTCTTTGAAAGTAGCCGTTATCAGTGGTTTAATCTTTTTTATTTCTAAACATACTCAAATTAAAGCTGAAAATGGTGTCTTTAACCTGTCATTATTTATCTTCAAATGTGCTGGAGTAAGAGCCAACACAACCAAAGTGTGTCTCTCACTGCCCAAATATCCCAGATGGCACTATAGACTCAGAGTAAAGCCATGCTAGCAGCTCTGTGATGTGCACATTTGCTATATTCCTTTTTTTAGTTCAGCAAAGTGGTGCTAAGGCTGATGAGAGTGTCATTAGTGATGTTCACCAATGAGGTTATGTTTTCACCTGTGTGTTTGCTGGTTAGCACCATTATGGAAAAACTACTGAACAGATAACAACTCCAACTGCTTGTCATGGATGCCTGTTGCAATTTCACCACAAGAGGGCAACAGTGTTCAGTCTCCGAGTGCCTTCCAGTTTTGCACGTACTTATCCAGAAACTTTAAACAAATTGAAATTTATACTTGAATTTGTGGCAAAAATATGAAGGGTCAGAAGTGAAAACCTCACTTCTTAAGGGTAACAAGAGTGTCTGTATCAAATTTTATGGCAACACATCAGATTGTTGAGGACAAATTTCAGTGAAATCCACAAATGTGAATATTGTCATGTCGCTAAAAAACTGTCAGGGGAAGGTTTTTAGGAAATGTATGATGAAACCTTACAGCAATCCAGCCACTCATGGTTGAGCCAGTGGCGTAAATACGGACAGTGCAACCAGTGCACCAGCACCGGGGCCCAGACGCCGTCAAGGGCCCAATAAGGAGAAAGCAGCTGTCCAGAATTGCCACAGGCCCCGTTATTGTGAACAGAATAGCTTGGGGTGGGTCGGTAAGGTAACACTGAGTGGCTGGTATGGGAGGAGGAAAAGATCATTTGTCCAATCACGTTGATACCTGTCAGTCATGATGAGTCGCGATGGTGTGAGGTGAGTTGTTTCTCATTTCAGCAAGAAAAAAAAAAAGAAAGTGGATGAAAATTGATGAGAAAACGTAGCATTGCATTTAGCGTTAGCCTAGCCTCTCTTGAGTGGCTGTGTGTGTGTCCATGTGTGTGTGCATGCACGAGGTGCGCTTGTGTTTCGGGCGGGGGTGGGGACACAAAAACAATATTTGCACCAGGGCCTATGATGGTACGCTAGTGGGTTGAGTTATTTCAGAACCAGAACTGGCTAAAGCCCTAAGTACTAAGTAGGAACTTACAAAATAAAACAAATGTAAAATTATGGCCAAAAGAAGAAACATACCCCCCAACATCTCAATGTGTCAATAGGGAACATAAGAAACAATCAGGACAGTAATATCAAATTATAAAAACAGAAAAAGCTCACCAGATTTCTGCACTACTTGTCAAATATTGCACATTACACTGTAAAGGAAAATTGTAACTGAGCTGCACTCACAGTTACACACTGAGTATAAATATGTGGCGTGCATGATGTGCACTAATCGGCCCTGTATGCATCCCTATGAGCTGTGAAACTGCAAGTTGTCAGTATGTCCACACCCTTGTCACGAAAGTCTGAAACATTTATTGCACATTGTGGTTAAAGTAATTCACACTGACAACTGACCAAGCTGGCTAATTTGAACAGGGAAGACTCCCCTGTCCGTTGCGAATGGGCAGCTCACCCAGAGATCACAGCGGTGAGGGAAAACTAATTTACTCTGAGGTTTGGTCTGGGCCCAGATGAGAGTTTCATTAATGTGCTAAGGAAATATTACTGCAGTTCAATGAAATACACAGCGGAGACTCGGACTGCTGGTGTTACTCACATCCTCATTTAAGATGCCAAATATATCAAAGATGCAGTTTCTGCTCCCTCACTCACTTTCCTCTCAACCCTCGCTGCTGCCTTCACATTTTTCCCCCCTTTCCATCCTCAGCATGTCTTTCTCCCTGCTTCCCTTCCTCTATCTCCCTGCATCTGATTTGCTGGATGAGGACTCCAGGAATCCACTGCTGACTGATAGAAATATCTGATTGGGAGGCATACATACAGGTAGAAAAATATTCAGGGGAAAACATGGCCTCTGGAATGCAGTGCTGATATTCTCTCTGTCTTTCTTACCCATTCATTCCTGTAACGTCTCTAACAGGCCTCCTTACAGCTGACATGAGAGAGGTGAGCTGAAAGAGGGTTTCTGTCTTCCTCCTCTCATCATCCCTCCCTCCTGCTTTCTATCCTGCCTCCATCTACTTCCTTGTTTTTTTTTCTCCCCCCTCCTTCACTTGCTTCTCCATCTTTAAGGCAAAGATCATCCATCTGCATCTATTCCCCCTTTGTCTCCTTTCTCATTATGTCCGTTTCTTGAACGCTGCGTACAGTAAACACTCTGCAGGATCCTATCTGTCAAAGCAAAATGCTTTCTAGCAGCAGGATGAAAGGCATGCAGTGCTGATTCGAAATCAGGGGCTATCTGTTATCTGATTGGCTGACATGGAGAGCTGTCTGTGGATTTTAGTTACCGGGGAGAACAGGGGAGATAATGGCACCATGTCAGCAAGTTGTGCAGTTGCAGGGATGAAGAAGAAGAAGATAAACAGGGAAGAAGGCTAAGCATGAGCAAATATTTTCTTCCCATTTTTACATGATTGGTCATGTGATATTTGAATATCATGTTATTCTCATCACCACCACACATAGCTGCAAGCAAACTGCACTCAAAGTTGGCACACTGATTACATATTTGAGGAGCGCATGATGCTACTGTCACTAATCGCCACTGCTTGAACTGTGTGAAGTCGTCAGTATGTCTGCAGCCTTCTCACAAAATCTGAATCATTTTGCATCATGTCATCAGGTTGTGGAGAGGCCATAAGAAGAAAGAGGAAGGTGGCTAATCATCTGCAAATATGTAAATATTTTCTTACAATTATTAGAAAATTGTAAAATTTATTTTTTATACATTTATTATTATAAAATCCTGAGAACAGTTTCCAGGTTCTTCAAACATCACTTTGAGGCAAAATGAAACAAATGACAATGAACCATAGGCTATAAATAGAAATGGATGAAGCAACTGGATCTCAAAAATAAGGCCAATGCAGAAGTGCAAAAAAGTGCAATACTCCCAATGGCCACTAGATGCTGGCTGGAAAAAAACTCCAGCTCCAATTGACTTCAAGTCAAAAATTGTCATTTTCAATCATGAAATACTGAGTCAATACATTTTTCCCATATTTCATTCTGATGTCATTAGCTACAGTCAACTTTTCTTCTTAGTGATCTGGTGATGCATCTAAAAAAAAAAAAAAAATCATAACGAAGTAGATATTTGGCTTCAAAAAGAGGGTTAGATTTAGGGGTATGGTTAGTGCGATGAACAGGCCTGGACCTGAACTCCAGTCTCATACACACCGGGTAGCATCCTCGGGTTCACGTGCCTCCTCACTCCTCCCTTCATATCCAAATATGGTCACTTTAGGCACGCCAAACTCCTGACTTAAGAATGTGAGTCCACAAACCAACTGGTGCCATCACACTAGCTCTATATACAGTCTGTGCTCTGAACACTGTGTACATGTGTTAAAAATACATTAGGTCAGATCTAAAAATTGCTGGTGATATGAAAGTTTGTGCCTGGACAACCTTTGCATGCCTTCAGTATTTCTTCTGATAAACATCTGGTGTGTTGATTCAATCCAGTTATAGGGCGCGGACACTTAAGGGAAACACATGATGTGACAGTTTACATGACGCATTTACTGCTCATTAGTCATTTTTAAAGGCACAGTCTCCAGCAGTATGTAGCCACTGGTGGTGAGCAAAGCTGCAGCTGCTCTGCCTGGTTTCCTGCTTGGACTGTAGCTGCAGTTATGCTTGAATCTATGGTGCTGCGTGTACTTATACTGTATCTATGTGAACCTATCCCATAACTGCAGTCATGATCACAGCTACAGCAATGATCCTCAGTAGTGTGTAAATGACAGCTCCTCAGGCTAGCTTTCTAACCGCAGACTTGTGTCTGAGCAGCGACAGATGAGAGGGCACTCCCTCTGAGGCAAAGCAGATCACTATCTTATGATTCACTAAAATCACTTCTCAGCAGTTCATTAATGTTGTAATTATTGGTTTACTGCAACCTGTGTGCCTCCCTGAAAAACTGGTAAATACCTACTCATTTTAGCCAGTCATTAACACACATTTTTTCTATATTTTAATTTATCCTTTTCCTTGAATTGGTTTACAACCAAAATATTTCAAACTATATTATTTGGACTTTAGCTCCTCCAAAAATCCTAGTAGTAGTATTACAAAAATGCAGAATGGCTTCAAACACTTGGCCCTGATTGACAGTCAGAAGAGGCCTCGCTGATGATACGGTCCTCCTGATTAGAGCCATTCATGGTGGGTGTGCCAGTTCAAGTGCTGCAATCTCGTCTGATTGTGTCGCACTGACACCTGCGGCTTCCCTCTCTCCCTCTTCATATGCTGCCGACTCGCTTTTTATAATCTCTGCAGTGGAATCCCGAGTCAGGGACATTAAACGGATCTGGGGAAACCAACAGCTGATGCCACTGATGGTGTCGTGTCTCCAAATTTTCAACTCCTATTGGGGAGAGATCTTTGTCTGCCTGTTGCACACAAATATTAAGAATTTTTTTGTTTTTGTAAAATTTTTTTGATGTATTTTAAAAAATAAATACTGAATTGAGGTGTAATGTAAAATATGGACAAAACACCCTGTGACTGAATAACCATAAAATTAAATAGTACATTCACAAATTTACCATCATTTTACCAATTTTTGTTTTATTAAATCACTGAACTTGTAAATTAATGTAAGTTTAATATTTTAAATGCATTATAGAAAATTTATACATTTGCATAATTTTACATAAATTTGTTTAACCCTTTAACACCAAGTGTATCTCTGGCAATATGTTTGAACAAGCG
Source organism: Pseudochromis fuscus (assembly GCA_900323345.1). Taxonomy (NCBI): domain Eukaryota; kingdom Metazoa; phylum Chordata; class Actinopteri; family Pseudochromidae; genus Pseudochromis; species Pseudochromis fuscus. Next base: position 79,079 of record OOFC01049062.1, read on the forward strand.
ACTTTGGATTACCGTAACTCCATCACGGTTTGCGCAATTGGAAAAATTCTAACAGTACCTGAGAGCTGAGATGTTGCACTTTACAGTGATTATGGTGTCATTACGGTAATTTTACCCGCACCTCTCAAAAGCCAGCAAACTAACCGCTTTGCAATATAGTAGGTGTTGTAAAAGTGTAATAACAGTGACGATAAAGCAAGAATAGCAGAAAAACACAAAAACAGAATTTGATGTTAGAGTTTTAGTGAACAAAAACACTGACAACTGCACATGAATGTTAGTTTTGCATGTTAAATTTGAAATCAAAATAAGCATAAAAAGTCCAGGTGGAAATTTGGAGGCTCGGGTGTTAAAGGGTTTTACTGAACGACAATGTGTATAATTAGGGAAGTTTTCACATAATAAATTTTGAATGAAATTGTTTTAATTAGTTGATGTTTCTTCATTAAACATTGAAAAGGTAAAAAAATAAAAAAAAAATCACAACATCTCACATTAAACTAAAGCTACTGTCTTTTTACAGGTTGGTGATTGTCTTTTATTTTACAGTCATGTTGGTGCAACGGTTGCTAGAAAATTACCTTTTTTATTGTATGTGCACATTCTTTAATCATAAATAATATTAATGAAATTCAATTTAAATACAGTATTCAACACATCCTTTAATTACTCCATGTGGCAGATTTTTTTTTATCTTGACTTCAAGTATTTTTAGTTTTTCCTGGTTTGTTTGGCTGCCTCTCACCTGTTGCCTGTCAGCTGTGGATGCTCTACCTGCCAAGTCTGCTCTGTTTGTTTGCCTGATCCTGCCTGCCGCTGTCACTAAATGAAAGTGTTACCCTTCATGAACTGATTTTTTATTAACATTCAGATCCAATTACCAGCTGACAGCCCATCCTACTGCTGGGCTTATGTTACTGTGTCTTTATCTCTGGAAGCATTACTTGTTATTAAGTGTCCACGCAGAGACACATTTACATTTGACACACTATGTCACTGCTGCATCTGGTGCATAGAAATCTTTAAATGGCAGTTTTTGCTTGCTAACCGTATCTTTGTTGTTACACAGCTCTACATAAAACTCTGTCAGGCAGAAAAACATTCTGTGATAATGCACCAGGAGCTCCTTCAATATGACTGAGACAATACTGACCACCACCTGTGTATGCACACAACAACAGAACACTGGGCAAACACTGAAACACAGAAATGTCCACTCGGTCCCTGGTGGGAAACAAGTGTTTCAGCCGCTCCGACAAGAAGCAGTGAGAAACTGAAATGCACAAACACACACTCACAGATGGAGGAGCAGACAGAGTTCAGGGCTCATTAAATCCCGGTCAGGCAGCAGCTCCACCGAGGCCTGACACTCTGCAACTCACGCGAGGAAGGCTCTGACTCCCATGAATGTGTACACACACGCAAACACACCTTTTGAAACCTCATGGTAGCTTGAAAGCATCTCAGTAGTGCATGTGTGTGTGTGTGTGTGCTAACATTGCATACGTGTGCAGTGGGATTTACTCTCACACACAACCACAGACAGTTATATGCTGCGGCAAGGCATTCATCTGTTGATCTGCATTCCTGAGCTTCATGCAACCCATTAGGGCAAAGCTATCTCACTACAGTTAGTTTGAAAGATGGGAAGAACATCAAACAACTATTGTGCGCACATACACACACACACAAAAGCAGTCTTTTACACCGAAAAATCTTGCATCGCTCCGTATTCTCGGGCTGTTTTTTCTCTCCCTTTGTGTTTCATCTATGCCTTTCTTCTTTGCTTCAATAATCTCAAATGTGTGTGTGCATCTACCTGTGGGAAAGCAACCTCAGAAACAACAGAGGTGAGCATATGTGTGTGTGTGTGTGTGTGTGTGGGACAGAGCAAAGAGGAGGATAAAGGATGGAACAGAGAGAGAGAAAGCCGTACAACCCATTTTCTCTTTGGCTTGCAGAAGGCAGACATAAAACTTTCATTAGAAAAATGAGTTGTCGGAAAGAGAAAGCATGTGTTGCGGTTGTCCTGAGAGTGACGTTGGGGAGTTTGAGAACCAGACATAAGAAAAAAAAATCTTTCCTCAGTTCTCAGAGGTGCACAGGATCCCATACACAAACAACAGTTTAAATCCATTTTGACATTTGCCATTCAACACCTTTAGTGACAAAACCAATGATAAAGTAAAGAAGATACTGAAAAATGGATTAAAAACACCTGTGGACCTGCAAAGGATTAAAAACAGCAGAAGATACAACACCAGCTGCTCACGCAGTCACAAATGACCTTTAAATGAATGGAGCCTAAATATATTCAGACAGGAAGAAGAAAATAATTTTTAGATGCAAAGCAGCTTCTGATTCTTTCACAGGTTCACAGGTTGAAAATGTAAAATGTGAAATCCTCAAACACACACACACACACACTGAGAAGTCTCCACTGGAGCTGTACTCTGCTGCTGCTGCTTCTCTTCCTGCAGATGGGAAACACAAGTCTGCTGTCACTGCAGTTCTGCAAATGGAGGATACTGGTTGTGGGTAATCTGTGGTGCTTGTGTGTGTGTGTGTGTGTGTTTGAAGATTTTTTTTCTTAAACATTTCAGAATTCATACATCTGAGAAATACATGTGTTAAGTGTATTTTAGTTGTTCTTTTCTTTTCATCAGTCCAATCATTAGCTTTATGATGCTAACAGCTGATCACTTGTTGACCAGTTATCTGCAACAATAGATGCTGGGATATATTTGTTTACAAATACTTTGCAACTAATGATTATAAGTTCTATTATTAATTAATATCTTAACTTTTAAATGTATAACACTTTATACTTTAACTATTACAAGCCCGATATAATGTCTTCATGCCATTTTTGTTCAACCAACTTTCTCAAATCCAAACACACTACTGTTTGCTATGATATAAAACAAAGAAAAGTAGCAAATCTTTACATATAAGAATCTGAAATTATAATATATGTTGCAGTTTGTTTAAAAATGAAGAATGGATCAATTATGATTCATTTTTTGTTGATTAACCCTTTAACACCTGAGCCTGCAAATTTCCACCTGGACTTTTTATGCTTATTTTGAGCTCAAATTAAAATTTAACATACAAACTCTAACAGTCACGTGCAATTGCAGTGATTTTGTTCACTAAAACTCTAAAATCAAAATCCGTTTTTGTGTTTTTCTGCTATTCTTGCTTCATCATCACTGTTATTACACTGTTACAAGACGTAATATATAGTAAATCAAATACTTTGCCAACTTCTGGGAGAGGCACTAGTGAAAGTACCATAATGACACCATATTTACTGTAAAGTGCAACATCTCAGCTCTCAGAAACCACTGGAATTTTTCTGATTGCGCGAACTGTGAAATAATTATGGTAATCCAAAGACGCATGTGCAGACCTGTCACTGACAACACGGTCGAAATGAAAGGGTTAACAAACCTTTGACACAGTCTGTTGAAAAAGAATGATTGTAACTTTGTAACTTGTCTGTGGGAAAGTAAGCATCACTCTGTAAGTGGGGATATTCATCATTTCAAACAGCACTCAGGGACTTGCTTTGATATAACACTTAGATTAACTTCTCACTATGGAGCTGGGAGCTACAGTGACAATCATAGTTGTCTATACTCTCACATGCTTGTGGTTTACCCACAAACTTCGCTCGTAAGTCGTGCTGTCAGCGGGAACAGTGGGAGTCAATGCAAACAGTAAGCCACAGTCACTAAGTATGTGACTCCAGTCAGCAAGCTCACACAGAACAGACTTGTGGACGCAGAGTGTGCACAGTGCTGATAATCGAGGTCTAGGTGCCAGCTTCATCACCCCCTGTAAGCATACATTAAGTGCAGCATGGCGGAGGCTGCGGAGTGACCGTAATGAACTCCCATTTTGGGAAAACATATAATCATAGCCTGCAGGTGGACGATAGGGGACTCAGGAGGTGCTGTGAACGTGAAGGGTTTGCTTGAAATGAACTAGTTCGTAAGTGCTGTCCAGTCACAAGTAAAGGCAACAGTTTTTGTTCTAGTTAAAAGGCAAAGGTTGGGCTAAATTAGCCTGCTGTCACAGAGTGGGATGAGCTGTGGCAAATTGTACAAATGGGGATAATGTCACACACTCTCAGGGCGATTTTGCACACCTGGCCGATCACAGGGTAAAGTTATGATTCAACAAGCACCACGTTTTTCAGGCATAATGACACCTGAATACTAAACAGCAGCCTCACAGTGTCACAGAGCGTGCACAGCTTAAATATACCACTGTATTGCAATAAAAGAGCAATTCTGTGGGTTTTAGTGAAAAAAACAGTATGTTGCATTGAAGTAGAGTAATGAACTGCCAATGGTCTGCCTGAACTGCTTTTGCTGGCTTTGCTCCATTTCACACTCCATGCACACCAAAAACACAAGCATCCTACAAAGAACTTAACAACAAATTAATGCACCTTATTTCTTTGAATAAATACAATCAGTTGAAAGCTGGGTCCCAGGGCTGTAGTCAATATTAACTAATAAGCCCAGACCCTAGATACTGAAAGAAACTGAACTTGGTGTGCCCACAAATGCTCTACAATAAAACCTCTGTTAAGAAATAAAGGGTTTCTTTAGAGCTTTTAATGTGATGAAGCAGTTACACATATTGTTGCGTTTGTATTTACAGTGAAATACAGTAACTTTAATGTTTTGTTCCACTTCAGTCCCAATCTTTTGAAGCCTTAAAATTAATCTTTGTGTAAAACACAGGCATGCCTCTAAAGCTGCGTTCACACCAAAGCGCATTTCTCCCACAGTGCAGTTACATAATACAGGAACGCAAAGACACAAGTAGACCAGAAGAGATGAAAAGTCACATCCGGTGAAGTTGAAAAAGTTTTAACTTGAGTGAAAATTTTGTGTCATGTGGTCAACCAATCAGCGTTGAGAGGGTGGAGGACAAGCTTATTGCCGCCGACTTCAACAACTGAATAAAAGGAAAGGGCTTTGTCATTTATGGGACTTTCACATCATGGAAGTCCATCATCATTTGGCAATATTTGTTTTTTGAAGGGAGTACTCCAGTTGGCTGTTGAAGGTGAATATTTGTGTATGGCGAAATCTCCAACATCAGTCTTGTCATTCATGTGAGCAATGCAAGGCAAAAATTCACTTTGCTTTTGGTGTGAACACAGCTCAATATAAACCTGTTACCTTCTGCAGATAAGCTAAACAAATTCTTTAGTGACTACTACAAGTAATGTTGATACATTTTATACACTCATGCATCTTACGTATATGAAAACACTTAAAGAACTTCTCATCTATCTATCTATCTATCTATCTATCTGTCTGTCTATCTGTCTATCTATCTATCTAAAAGGTTATCTCAAGTTTAGGAGATGCACACATGCATCCGCAAACTCAACGAGTCTTTGACTTTTTGCAGGGAGTGGTCACTTCCAACAACACTCGAACAGGAAGTTCCTGCCTCCTGCATCCAGCCAATTAAAACACAGTATTTGACGATGAAGGTTCCATTAAGGAAGTCCCATGTTCCCCTCAGTGCTCTCGACTCCTCTCACGACAGACTGTGTTTTTTCCTGCCTGTCAATGCCAGGAACCCATTAAGGAGCAGTGCTGGGGATACAACGTAGGGAAACAATGTAAGGATGGACCAAACCATTGTTCCTCATTGTGGCTCCTTGAGAAATGTCCGGTGATGTTGCTTTATTTCTGGTAGAGGTGTAGTGTAGGATCATGGTTTTAGGTTCACCTGAAGGTTTGGGTGTAACATTTAGATCTGTGCTTGTGTTTCACTGGAAACTGTCTTGACATCTTCATCCTAGAAAGCCTAAACGGTATGTCTGCTCATTATGTTTGCATATTACCAACAAATGACATGCAACTGGTTGTTAAGTATGAAAAGCACGTGCAGGTAATCAATTTCTGTAAAGATTTAAATCCTGTGGTGTTTTAAAATATCTTATTTTTTTGGTATTTTAACAAACTCCAGCTGATTTTTGAGAGTACAAAGGACACAAAGACATATCCCGTTCAAACAAGCAACTGCAGTTCAGTTACAAAGGATGGGTAAGTAGCTTTGGAAAGTAGCTGTGAAATGTACACTGTTGTGAATGTGTGAAAATGAAAACATGGGCAGTGTCCTCTACTCAACCCGAAGAACAAGGGAAACTCTTACAGTATTGTTCCTCTGATCTCTCAGTAGCCCCCCTCAGCGATGAACTCCGGCCCACCTCAGTGACCCGTGTCCAGCTGAACTCACCCACACTCACACATACACAATGGAAACTTACACAAAAACACACACATACCATTGTTCAACTCAGTAACAATGCAAAACTGTGCAAGCAGAACCCATTGTTTTTCAAAGACTTGGATTGATTCTCATGCCTGGGAAAATATTAAACTACACTGATCTTAACGTGCTCACTAACTGTCTAGGTAAATTTTTAACAAAAGTCAAGAAGAAAAATCGTTCAGATCTTCGTCTGGCATTGGTTTAACACACAGGGATAAGAAGACGTAGATAAAGACATCACTGGAAAAATTCAAGGCATGGTCTTCCACAAGGCTGTCATCACAACTTATACAGAACGGGGTGTTTTGTCTTGACTGGCAGCGCACAACCAAGCAAAGCATTAAGATTGACTGATAAAATGTAATGTCAAATTTTTGCAATGCAGTGAATCTACAGCAGACATTTGTATTTATTCCTCAACAATACATTAAAGAGGATTTAATTTGTACAATTTTTTGCACAATTCATTATAGTGGAAGTGCACATATTATCCTTTAATCCCTCATAACTTATTTTTGTACAGCACAAAAAACCATCACAGTGACATGAGATGTTGATGCTCCATGTGATGGACTGATGGACCAGTAGAGTTTCTAATCAGATGCTGAGTTGAATAACACTGAAGAACCAAAGTGATTGATCACATTAGGTCAGAGTCTATAGTATACACTGCACCACGCTTAGATCTAAGCCAGCTGGCAGTCCTTTTGAACACAGAAATGTGCTTTCAGGGCACAGAACGAAAACTGCCTACTTTGGCAACAACTTCAACGCTCACTGGCATCTGTCCAAAACTGGGCTGGATCAACCTCAGCCACAACAAACTCATGAATTGTCTGGGGCCAAACTGCTGATGTCTACAAACTTCTCCATTTGTCAAAGCTAAGTCAGGGTTTACATTTTTTGTCTATGGATTCACAAATTTCTATTTCACCCTAGAGATCTTTTCTTAGATCTCTTTTTTCTTCTTTTCTATGGACACGTCTGAAATAAATGTGTTTTTAATCTATTCTAATCAGTCTCCAGCTTCCTAAAAAAAAAAAAAAGGGTCTTCTCAGTTTACCTGCCCAAGAGAAACCATGTGAGAACTGCAGAGAGTGACTTCACCTAACTTCTGCAAAGTGCCTCTGTTCCTAAAGTTGTGCAGTCTGTGCAGATCAGCACTGCTGTGGGCGCAGACACACACACACACACACACACACCTCTGGCCCACAGTGAACCTTCCCTCCTGCTGATGCTGATATGAAGGAATACACCTCCAGCTTCAGGAGAGCAACATGGTGAGAAAGGGAGAGAGAAATGTGAACGCACGGCACAGCTGAGGAATAGTGTGTCAACAGAGAAAGAGATTAGTAGTGGTGTCCTTAGGCGTTCGCTCAGCTGGTGTGTGTGTGTGTTTGTGTGTGTGTGTGTATGCTCTGACTTCTGGCTCTCATGTACTATATCTGTGTGTGTTCACAGTGAGGGGTTTTTGGCTTCTTTGACTGACACAGACAGAGAGTTTAGGGAGTCCCTTTCCCTCCCACAGCAGAGCTAAGACGCCCTAAAGCTCCTTAGCCCAGACACCGCCACTTGTTCAATGAAAGCACATCTTTTTTTACGTCTTTTTTTTTTTTAAACTAGGAATACAGTGGAGATAAAACAATGGAAAAAGCAACCTTCTGTCACCCTGCATGGCTCAACCTCAAGCACACTTGCAAGAAGTGTTTTTGAAAGCTCACTCACTTATCCTCACTGATTCTTTTTTTTTTTCTACGTCTGTTATGTCTTTGTAATGGATTATTTGGTTCAGTAAGAAACCGAACACCTTTATCCCTTTGAGCAATCAACTTAGCGCACACATTTGTACACAAACACCCTCACGCTGTGCAGGCCAAACGAAGGCATTTGCAGGTTCAGTGAAGCCTTAGGAAAAGTCAGTGGATGTGAAAGTCTGGAGAATATGAAGCACATGGGAGCACTGGGCGCTCGGCCAGTCGAGACAGAGCACAGACTGGCATCTACTGGCACTGGCCAGCTTTGTACACACACACACACCATGCACATTACTGCCCATCTCAGCTGCTCTAGACATGCCAGACACACACACACACATCACTACAATGTTTGCGCGAAGGAATCGTGTTGTGTGCCACGTAGTTTGTTTTGAGCTGTTTCTTTGCTGACAGCCATCTTCAGAATACTAATCTGGAATAATTACCATCGTGACCATCGCTCACTCATCCTGGCACAAACTGAGAAAACATAACGGGAGGGTCGAGGAAAGAAAAGCAGAGCACGCTGTACAATTGTCCTGTGCTTTGCTCTGTGTGTGAGCAGCCATCCTAAGATGCTCACTGGAGTGGCTACAGATTCTGGGTGGGCACAGGGTATATGTGGGTGTGTGTGTGTGTTCTCGTACTTGCTATAACATGAGGACCTGAACATGTTTTTTAACCAACTAAGTGAGGACATTTTAGGGAAGTGAGGACATTTTGGCTAATCCTCACGTTTTCAAAGGGCTGTTCGGGGGTTAGACTTGGTTTCAGGGTTAGAGGGTTGGAATTAGATGTGGGTTGGGGTTAGGATAAGGGTTAGGGCTCGGCATTTACTTGTGATGGCTGAGGTTTGGACAGGTAGCCTCAGTAGGGAATGTATTGTGTCCCCACAAAGATAGAAGTACAAGTACGTGTGTGTATGTATGTGTGTGTCTACTTCTGTGCTTCAATAGACTTTCCATCAGATTAAGCTGCTAAGCCTTTCCTGTAACAGTTCTACCTAAGGCTTGGTCCTTAATGGTCTGGTTTCCACTGCAGGACCAAACAGCTAATTTACTATTCATGTAATTTCAGTTTACCCCAGACAATGGTCATATTTGTTTATTTTGTCATCATGCTTCATGCAAACATTAGCATGCATTTAGCATATATAATGCAAAGATGTGCACGATCTTTTCACAGCCTGTCAGCATGCTAACATTTGTAAATTAGCACTAAACCCAAAACTGAGGCTGGTGTCAATGTCATTGTTTTTGCAGATTTTGGCTCATAATTCAAAGCACTGGGCAAATTTTGACCTGATAATGGCACTGTAGAAAATTCAGAGGACCACCAAAGTTATTACAGTCAATCCAGACCACATTTTTTCCAATGACTGTCATGACATTTCCTTCAAAACCACTGTGATTACCAAAGTTATCAGGACTCTTCCTCTGAGGACCATGAGCATCAATTGCAACTAATAGTTATTCAAATTTAATCGCTCTGTTTTGTGCAATGAGATTTTTGCTTTGAATTTTGTGTTTGTCATTTGTGTGTTTTGTTGTCTTTCCTGCTTTGAAGAAACAATATCAGAACTATTGCAGGTCACACACAAGTTCACAAGAACTAACACTAGGAACCAAACAAGATTAGTTTAAACTTTGTCATTTTACTGGTGCCAGTGCAACACAAACCATGTAACTCTGCTACTGCACACTTTAATATTTGAACTTGAAACATTACAAACTTCTCTGAGTGTTGAGAGAATTCGGTGAGACTTGGGATTACAAAACCTCTTCAGATCCCACATGATAGCCTTAAATATTAATAGATATGGAGCTTTTAAAAAAAGGGGAGGCAGTTATGATTGTTTTCATTTCCTGAAAAGATGACATTTCACAGATACATGGTTTCATCAGACAGTGTCAATTTGCAAATCACACATCATGGCATCGTTACACTGAACGCCGCTGACAGCCACCAGCATGTGAGCTGGTATGACTCACCTCTCTGCAGCTCCAAGGAAATAACACTGACACACACATACACACAAACAAACACACACACACACAGCAAGGGACTGAACACTAATGCGGGTCAGCCATATCTCGGAGGACAATGTGTGTGTATGTGTGAATAACAATGGGACCTTTAACCTGAGCATCGATGGAGGGCTCTTAATGTCAGTACAGCACACACAATGTGGCACCCTGTGAATGTGCCCCACGTACTAGGAACTTTTTAATGCTGTGTAGCTGCGGTAAGCCAACCAACCATGGCCAATGGTCTGTGGCAGGCAAGCGGAGCAGCGACCAAGACTAACCGTGAATACATGCAGACCATAAGAGAGCAGAGAGACAGGGAGGTTAGATAAAGGAGGAGGCAAAGCAAACGAAGCAAAGAGATGCACAGCGAATGCACACAGAAGCACCCGAGCAGAAGTTGCATATATGATCGCTCTAAACAACAACCACCCTTTGCCTTTTTTCCCTCCTTCTTGCATGGTTAGCATACTTTTTAACAGTATGCCTGCATTGTAACCATATGCATATGTGCACATGTCTGACTCCAGCTGTAGGATATTAGTCAGGCCAGCAGGGAATTCTCCTGAAACCTGGCCTTGTTAATGAAACGCTTCAGAGGAAGGATCAACTGGTGTAGAGAGACAGAAAAGACAAACACACAGAGATGGGAAGAGAGGGAGAAAAGCAAAGATAACGGAAAAGGTTTTCCTTTGTTCGCATGTTTTTACATATGTGCACAAACATGTGTGTGCATGTCTGGATTGCAGCATCTGATTTCTACACAGATGCTGAAGATCCCAAAGCTCAGGATGTGAAAAAAATGCATTAAAAAAAAATAAACATACAGAGCCACAAAGATGATATAAGCATTACCATATGGATGGAATCTCTATAATCGCCGGTGTTTCATTTCTGCGCCAAAAAAATTAATTAAAATGAAAAGCACTGACACAGGAGGAAAAGAAAATAGAGTAAAAAGAATAAAAAAAGAAGGATATTTAAATATATTAAACCTATATTAGACAGAAGCTACTGCAGGAGAAAAGAGAGCTGGAGAGAGGAGGATGGCAAACAAGACACATAATAAACGAACTAAGTAAACAGCCGAGGAAGGAGAACGAGTGCGAGACTGTGCAGACCACATCTGTCTTCCCCTTACCTCTGCAGCTGCGTGTGGTATCCTATGGGACAAGAACTGTAGTGGGGCAGGAACTTCAGGTTCAGCAGCACTGCCACAGAGCCCCACTTTCTAGGTCTTTCCAGGGCAACACACATATATATCTCTGTCTATCAGCCGAACGCCAAGTCCTCAGTCCACCAGGACGGTACTCTGTCTACCTACGTGGGTTTGTGTAAATATATCCTAGATGGTGATGAATAGCGGGTGAGTGAAAGGAGAGTACTACGCTAGAGGGCAGACAGACTGGCTGAAACAGGAGAGCAGAGAGAGTGGAGAGCAGACTGAGTAGGATGGAAGGGTTACCGCTTCCTAACATCAGAGCGGCTGGGCTGGATACACCCACCTCTTCAGCAGGCATCAAATAGGAGTCGCTCAGATGCTCTAAAGTATGCAGCGAGAGAGAGAGTGAGGGAGGGAAAGAGAGAGAGAGAGAGGAAGAAATCCTACATGCAGCCTGAGATCTGATCTGATCTGATATATGCACATATGCATGCGAGCTCCTGCACACATGCATATACTCATAAAGGATCTCATTAACTTACTTTTACTGACACACTCACACAGAACTACTTTCTCAGCTGAACACAGAGCCAGAGAGGAATGTCTGCCGGGGCTTTCAGAGGAAATAAATAAACCAGCTGATTGTGAAAGCAGAGCAAAGACAAGCTTCATGCCTAAAACAACTGCTAATGAGCTGAATTTAGTGCTCATTGTACAGTCTTTTTGTTTTTAGTTGTACTGCTGCAGAAATTAGGTGAGAAATCCAGCATGGGATTGGATGCTCCAAAGGGTCAGGACAGGAGATGTTTTTTTTTTTTTAAATCCTTAAAATAAAACAAGATAACAGAAAAAACACTCTCCTGTTACTGTTACATTTAGAGTAAAAATGCTCAAATATCATAATAATATAATGATAATGTTTAACTGTGTTCTTACATTTGTAAGACAATTTGCAAAACAATTAGTAAAAGAATTAAAAAAAATTAGTTTCGAGTCTCATTCATAAATTCAAATCAAATCAAACTTTATTTATATAGCACTTGTCGTACAAAGAAATTGTAATGCAAAGTGCTTGACATCTTAAAACAATTCAAACAAACCATGAAGCCCACCCAGCATCCCGACCCTCACCCAACCCCCCGACCATCACCCAGACCATAATTACACATTTTCATGAACCTGCTGAGGAAGCATAATCAGAGGAGCTGTCAAATTAACTTCTGGTTCTACTCACCGAAATGATATTGTCAGTCACAGGCCAAATTTGTTTGTATGTCAATGTGTGCAGCCTATATACTGTATGTGAGTGTGTGATTAAATGGTTAATAAGAATACAGAAGAGTGGGAAAATAAGCGCATGCATGTGTGCACAGAGGGTTTGTTGTTATGAGGTAAACTGTAGTGGACTTCAGGACATGCTTCTCATTCTTGGAGTGCAACATTGCCTGTCGCTCAACATGCCTTCATTTTCCCTCCCAGAGTTCCCCTCCTGGGAGAAAAGGGGAGGCTCGAGGCTGAAGGGGGGAGTTTTTTCATGTCAGGGGCTTTGAGCTGCCACAACCACCCACTCTTACTGCTCGGGCCCAAGAGGGCTTTGTGCCTCCCGGGACAAAGCCCGCCTTGATGAAGGCCAATTCCAAAGCCCAGTGCATGGAGAGAGGTCCTCATTACTACCACAGGTTAGGGGTTAAATTCTTGCTGGACTGGCCAGTAGGTGGCGATATCTCTCAAATGGTTAGCTGCTGTCCCACTGAGTGATTGTTTTTCTGCTTATTTATTCTTTGATCAGTTGGTTTAACCCTTCAAAAAATGGGAAAAACTCTCTCATATGTATTCAGTGTTTAGCAGTCCTCTTTCCTCCCATGTGCAATGTAACAGCCAGTTAAAAACAAGGCCCCCGTGTGGATTTGACTGTAGCTCAGGACATGGGTGGCAGGCTCTACCTTCGCTTAAGAAAATGATGTTATCAAAAGGTGACGAGAGAAGTGAGACACAGTAATCCTCCTTTATAATTCATCTCCAGGTTAGGATTTGGATGGGTTGTGAGGGAGCATATCAAACACCTTCCCACCAGCACCCTCCTCCTTATTAAATCTGTATAAATCACAAGCATCATCTGTAATGAAATCTATTCCATTAAGCCATTATTAAACACCATAGATGTGCTTTAGGGTAAATTGAACCCAATTTAAATGAGATATGGGATTCTGCTAGTGAAGACATTTACTGTTAGAGCCACCTCAGAGCTGGAGATTTGAAGAGATAACCTATTCTGAGTCGCTGAGGATGGCGGTGGTAATTGCATGCAGTGGCTCTGTCGTCATGTACGGTCCCATAGGAAGTCCTGCACCCTCCAAACAACTCCCATCCACTCCTGCACCAGCATCCTCAGCTACACCACTTGAGCACCATGCCAGAAAAACCTGAGTGGTTAGTGGAAGCAGAGGCACAGCAGCTCATGTCTGTCCATCGATACATCTCTGCTGCTGACCAAGCAGCTACTCTGCAGCAGAGGATCGTCCAGCGTACACACACACACACACACACACGCACACACACACACACACACACACCGTCGTATTGACAAATGCCTTGGCTGTGACTGCATGCAACGAGGAAACGACACACCTGCCGTTTCCCATTTTTTGAGTGATGCATTCAAGTGCCGCGATCCTCCCCCGTATCGTAAAAACGCACGCACGCCACCAACAACACTCTGTAGCCTTATTAAAATTAACATAGTGCAACTGATACAAAAAAGCCAACAAGGGGGGTTAAACAGGCTGCCAGCTATTCAAGCAGATTTCTGTTTGTCACTGAAGGCAGAAGGAGGGAAAAAATAATATCTTACCGTTAAAACCGTGGAAGGAGAAGCCTGCTGACTGTCAGAGGAGGAGATGCTCCGGTGGATGCAGGAATGATGCTGCTGGACGGTTCAGCCTCTGTTTACTGGACAATGTCGCCTCCTGCCGGAGAACAGTGGACACTGCTGCAAACTATTGCTAGCAGTGACGAACTGTTTCATTCTGTGGATATATTTATATAAAATGTCTCATATAGTATAGACAGGAATATCTGCTATGAGACGCGCTTCGTGAATATAAAATATATTCACAAATCTAGTTCGTAGTTTCAGTCTCACGAAAAGGTTTATTATTGTCAAAATACACCGTGGAAACACACCTCCGTTTGTTGTCTTCAAAATAAAAGCCCCACGAGTTAAA
>OOFC01049063.1:0-51887 GCA_900323345.1 Pseudochromis fuscus
CGACCACATGAAACTGTTCGAATAAATTCAATAGCGGCTTATAGACAGATGCGCTCAGTAGTCCGGAAAATACGGTAGTTGTATTTGACAGGAGAATATATGTATGTGAGATGGTTAGAATGGCCTGTATGCCTCCCATATGTTTGTCCACCTTTCAAACACAAAAAAGGGGAGGGAAACAAAAAGATTGAGAAAATATATATGTATGTATCTTGTTTCTCAGTTTGTGTGTGTAGAGAGTTTGGTGACGGCTGTAGTGGATCTGTACCCGGAGACCTTCAGGAGGTTCTACCGCAGAGAGCTGCTCATTCTTGGCATGTCTATAGTCTCTTTCATGATAGGACTCATCATGTGTACAGAGGTAAGTCTCGGTTATAAGTACATCAGTTTAAGGTAGCATGGATTAAGATTTTTATGTGTTTGGTAAATGGTAAATGGAGTACATTTTATAAAGCACTTTTTTTGACCTAAGCTAGGTCCCAAAGCACTTTACAAGGCAACACATTCACCCATTCACACACACACTCACACACCAATGGCTACCGAGCTGCCATGCAAGGCACTAGCCACCACTGGGAGCAATTTAGGGTTCAGTGTCCTGCCCAAGGACACTTCGACATGTGGACAGGAGCTGGGGATCAAACTCACAACCTTACAATTCATAGGTGACCCGCGCTACCACCTGAACCACAGCCGCCCCAATAACCTAATAATGTGTTTATTTTGTGCTTGTTTATAAGAATATGTGGGTGGTTTTGGCTGCATTGCAACTTTATACATTTTACAGTTATGAAGAAACTGAGGATGGGGCAAAAATAAATCACCACAGAAAATTATATAAAGTTTTTTAAAGGCTCAAAAAGCAAAAATAATCAAAACATGTCAAGGGGAGGCAGAGGTTGAAGTAACAAAGTAGATGTACTTGGAGTAAGAATTTAACTTATGAGGTAAATAGTGCAGTTTTTTCTGTACATTTATCTGATAGATGTAGAAACACAAACATCCTGTATTACAGAAAGTGACGCCCTTTTATAGGACAAACAACCCAATTATCTTTCACCAGTATTAATATCATCAGTACATTTTCATGCTAGCAGGTTAGAGTGGTTGTGTCTCAGCTGGTAGAGCGGCTTGTCTGCACATTATAAGGTTTTGGGTTCAATGCCCAGCTCCACCTGTTCACCTGTCAAAGTGTCCTTTGGCAAGACATTGAACCCTTTGTGTCCTGATGGTGCCGAACAAATGGCTACATCGTTACATTGTAACAAAAAGAATTTCACTGCATGTTGTACTGTGTGTTATTGTGTATCTGATGAAATAAAGAGATTTAGTAACGTAACTTTATGTGTAAGTGAGTAGTTTTACATGTAGGTAAAACTTTACTGATGTAAAAGAGTTTTGAAGTTCTTCACTACTTCTCCCAATTATGAATTACACTTGTTATTACCTTAAAATTACCTGTGCATTTCAATGTAGACATGTCATTGTGTCATCATCATCATCGTCATCATCATCATCGTCATCATCATCATCATCGTCATCAGTCTGAGATGAAATCCAGACAGGTACATTGAAGATGATGGTCCTCTCTCACTAACATTATAAAAAAAACATTATAATATAAACAGTAGAATAGTAGAGAAAACACCTTGTTTGTAGCTGATAGATTAAAACTGGAGACGCTCAGACAGCACAAACCTTCACGAAGGCAGAACCTGGATGTGCTATCAACTGAACACTGTTGCCCTTTGGTGATGAAATAGCAAAACTATGTTTTGATATGAACAGGATCCCATCTTCTCATCTTTGCCAAAATGTTATCATTTGTTCTTTAGCTAATATCCCATCTCTCTTTAAAAAACAAACAAAAAAACCCAAACTGATCTAGTTTTCTGTAATGTTGCTCACAAACAGATGGACAGACAAACCAATGGAGTCAAAAATATAACCTCTTTGATGAAAATAATAGTTCAATTATTTGATCCAGACTGACATATTAAGATATTTTGATGATGTGATTTGCCAATATCTGTTAGATTTTTTTTAATGACGAGATGGATATTTGTTCAGTTTCACCCTCGGGTTCTCATCCTTGAGGTGTGTGGTTCAGAGCATCATTAGAGAACAACAGCAGCTCTGCCTTTAAGACCTTTCATGTTCATGTTGTAGTAATGAGGGAAAGACTGGTTCTACACTCTATCCAGAAGGTCTTTCATCCACTAAAACCTTTTCATGTCTCTGTAGCAACTGCAGTCCATCCACCCCCACTGACTGTGTACTGCATTGTTCTCTGATTTAATACAGTTATTAAGCAGAATACGTTCACAGGGTTTTGTACATAGAGCCACACCATCCAGTGGCTTGACCTCCTTCTCCTCCTTCTCACCACTTCTGTCTCCTCTCTACACACTACTCCTTTAAACTGCCAAACAGCCATCATGAATAAAATGCCACTAAAGGTCTAGAGTAGGATTGAACACTCTAGAAAAGGTCTTCTGGGAGTCTAGTTCAATACTTGTCTGAAATATGGCCATAGAAGACATCTTGATGATAGCTGTTTACAGGAGTGATGTAACCCTGCTCTCACATTCATGTGAGATTTTATTTATGATGGGCCTTTTAGTGGAGACAGAGAGAGCAGATGAGTTGTCTTGAGTGGAGGTAGAGTAGGTAGAGTGGATGATGAAATGCAATATCCCCGTGGTACGGATACAATAGAGGGAGATACTGCTCATATATCATACAGTCAAACATGACACTGGGTTTCCACTTGTCATCTGTACACCTTGGTTTTAAAATACAAACAGATGCAGTAGATGCAGTATTAGTGAGTTTGTGCCTTTCACCAGAGCTGGGTGAACTGATTCCAGTTTGTATGATCTGCTAAGTAAACCAGCTGTTGTTCATTTTTACTGTGAAAACAAGTGGTGGAGTGAATAAGAGTGCTTACCAAAGACTTGGACGATATCCTTAATTCTCAGGGATGGGCCATAACGAGCTGCATGAACAATTATTACAAGCAGAGGTAATCGTCAAATATGCAGCGGCTTGAAATGAACAACAAAAACAAGATATGGGTTTTGGCTGTCTCAGTGGACAATGGAGCACCAAAGAACAATTGTAGGAGGTTGTAGGGAACAATTATACAAACAAACAGCAGAGCAGGTGACATAGACGTTCAATAAAAACAACATTCAGTGGTGAAACTGCAAACCTCCTCAGGCCATTAACGCTGCTCATCCTGGGACAGACCCAATTTAACAGTAATGTAAAAGAAATACCTTTTTTTTGAGTCCTTTCCATTCATCCCCGATAATCAAACATACCTGATTCATTTCATGTGATGTTATCCAAAAGAGTCTGAGTGATGCTCATGTTGTGGCTGTCACAGAAATCTGACATCTGTCTCGTCCTATCAGGGAGGGATGTACGTCTTCCAGCTGTTTGATGCGTACGCTGCCAGCGGGATGTGTTTGCTGTTTGTGGCCATATTTGAGTCCATATGTATCGGCTGGGTGTATGGTAAGAGTTTCAACTTGAAATATGAGCAGTGTTGTTGGGTTTTCACCTGTCCTTTGTCATCTGTCTGCACAGAAAACAGAACAGTGCTCGTCGCCCTGTGCAGTGCATTTACACTCAGTGCTGCAATGACATTTCTTCTCTGCCCTCTGCTGGAGAAGGGTCTCAAACACATGCAGCATGCATATCACACAGGGCTTATGAATCAGTTTATTCAGAAGTTAAATGAGCAGAATTATGACACTCTAGCATGCAGTCCTCAAGAAATCATAGTGTCCTTCTTCAGGTAAATTTGCTGTCCTGTAGTGTTTGAATGTGATGAAATACACTAAAGAAAGAAATGAAGCTTTCTTTCATTTCTAGGATTTAATATGAGAAAATTTACAATATATCTAATGTAAACAAACAACATATGTTATTTTATTTTTCAGCATTTCTGACATGAATCAACATGTAATGATTTTTGCTGTCTGGGTAGAAAGTCCCAGATGTGATGTGGTCCACATGAAGTCAGCAGCTCTGTTCACACAGCCACAAACTGTCAAAAGACATCAATCATACAATTATTTTGATGATATGTCTGGAAACTGTCACTGAGTGACACTTATTTGCGTTTCAGGTAGTGACAGATTCTACGCAAATATTGAGGACATGATTGGCTACAAACCTGTCTTCTTCATCAAGTGGTGCTGGATGATCCTGACCCCGGGCATCTGTGCTGTGAGTCCAGTGCAGACACAATATCAAGAGCAGCACGTAACATGTAGATCAGCACAAACGTAGAAGTGGCAGACTCATTGTAGATTCATAGTTGTTTTCTTGGATGGATGAATTGACTTGGATTCAGGGTACTGGAATGAACCCAGTACTTATTATTGTAATGAAACTGGGGGGGAAAGGTCCACCAGTTTAAAAATGAGTTTTTGTCATAGTCCACAGATAATGTCTCACTTTGTATATATAATTTAATAGCATACTGTAGCTACATCACTTAAGACCACAAGGTTTGTGATTTAGATTTTTACTATCGTAAATGGAAACATAAACCACATTTGATTGACAAGTGGATTTAGGGGAGATTATAAGCAGATGAATTCAGTGCTGCGGTAATCTTTTGCTCTTACTTTTTTTGTGCTGCAGGGAATTTTCTTGTTCTTCTTGATTAAATACAAACCGCTTAAGTACAACAACGTGTACACCTACCCTGACTGGGGCTATGGTATCGGCTGGTTTATGGCCATGTCCTCGATGGTCTGCATCCCTCTGGGGATTGTCTGGAAGATCTGGAAGACTCCCGGCACCTTCTCCGAGGTAACAACACTCTCATGGGTTGTTGATATGTTTATTAGTATTTCAGTGGTGACCCCTAAACAGCAAAGAAACATATGAAGCAAAGAAATTGCTTGTATAAATGTTCAATGTCCTCCAGCTGAATCTGATCATTTGTAAAACCATACACTCGGCAATACAAAAATTGATATTTATAATTTTCTGTCAGCCTTTCACCCACTCACAGTTTCTTCTTCGATTTCAAGAACCTCTAAGTAAAAAAGAAAAAAAAACAACACCTCTCACCTATTTTCCAGCACACAGCAACCACAATTTACAGTTCAACATCTGGACATACTTCTGCATTAGTGAAATAAAATAGTACTCTTCAGGCCCACAAGGTTTCCATGAAAGCAGTCGTCATTGGTTTGGACCATAATACAGAACCTGGTCTTGGTGTACACATCCTTTCTGCAGATGTTACACCAAGACTCTCACTGATAACAGTTAAACCAAAGTGCATTGCTTGTCATTGTAGTGTAGAAACATATCAGCACATATAAAATGATTTAATACTTTAATACTTGTCACTTGTCTATCTGTCACTGAATGAGCTTGAATGATGCAGCAGTCGTGTGTTGACTGTGACAGTTGTTTGATCTCCCATCAGTCCCAGAGGGAAGATCAAAGAAACTAATTGCAATTTTCAGAGTTGACAGTATCAGTAGTGGCTTGAAGCTTGATCGGGTAAAATGATATATCAATGAAATAGTAGTCCTGTTTGAAAAGAAATCAGCAATGACACAGTTTCTATCTGCATGTTGTGAAACCAACATATCCCAACTGCTTTATATATATATAATTATAAGCACTATATTGATATTGCAGTGGATATTGAGTTAGTTTATAAGTTAGCTGACAAGTTTGCATGAATTTCATCAAAGCCTTGAATTACATGCTTTATTTAATGTGATATTTGTTGTCTGTGCAGTATGTTATGGAAAAAACTAATTTAAGAATCTCCTAGAATTTACATGCTGTTTTCTTGATCATCCATAAAATACTTCAGGACTAAATACCAACGTATGAAACGCTAGAAAATATAAATAAAGTTAATAAATAAATGTTGCATGGACATTTCAGTTTTTAAAACAAAAATTTGGACATTTTTTTCTGTTAATATTAATTATTATTCCCGACTAAAGACTGAAAAATGACCTATTTCTTCTCTGTGTGTCCGGCTGTGTGCAGAGAATGAAGAAGCTGACCACTCCAAGCCCAGACCTGAAAATGAGAGGGAAACTCGCCACCCTCAGTCCTTATGCCGCCAATGATGCAAAACTTAAGGTAGATGGGAAAATCTCCACCATCTCAGAGAAGGAGACGCATTTCTAACTGACCGCCCAACCGACCGCCCGAGCTGCCTGCTGTCCGTCCAACAAACAAACCCACAACAACGCTGTCGGCCGCTACACAAAACAGAAAAAGAAACAAATGACTCGGAGTGTTATTTTTGTTTTGTAAAAAAAAAAAGAAAAAAAAAGGAAAAGTTATCACATGATTATGTAGTTTGCTTCTGTTTTGCACAAACTTTTAATAACACATATTGTTGTTCCTGAATTAACATTGTGACTTAAGCAGCTGTTTGTTTCTTTTCTAACTATTAATATTTTAAAATCTATTTGATGACATACATTGTGTGGTTAAAACCCGTCCTGGTACCTTGTCAGTACTGGTCACCGTAGTGTCTGTGCCTTTAGAACAATACCAGTGTGTTGTGTTGTACAAGGCTTACACTGTACATTTATTGGCAAAGTGCTGTGCCTCTATATTAGGTACTAGGTACCCAAATGTGACTATCTAAGATGTAGCAGCTTGGGGACCATTCTACATAGTTTTGTGTCAAGAAAGGAGACTACAGTGTGTCTTAGTACTGCGGCTAGAAGATGGCTGTATGTAAAACTTCATATTTTATAGAAAGAGTTTTGCCATCGAAATCTCAAACTATCTGCACCTGTGAGGACGGAGGAGCATTTTTAGACCTTGAGTTTTTCTTATTTACTTCAATTCATTGTTGCTGTTATGCAACATAAGCAAAAATTCTCCTTACTGGATGTAATGATATCATGACGTTAATAATTGTGTAAGAACATATTAGATTTTCTTGGATTTTGCAGATTTCCATAGCAACACTCTTTCTAACTAAATGTTTCTGCTTGGGGAAGTTTACAACTAAAGGGCAAATAAAAAGAGGTCCAGGGTTCAAACACTGTAAAACCAACCCTCCTCACTTATAGAAATCTTAAATTTTCTAGTTTCAGCGACAGATCTTTACATGGCTACAAATAGCTGTGTATGACTCGCAGGCTGAGTCTAAAAACACACCTCTCCCTCCTCTAGCCGCCCTCCTATAAGTCATGGATCTCTGTCATTTCACAGTAATTATGCTGAGCCTAACGCAGAGTGACAGATAGACGTGCTTCCAACCCTGCATCTTTATTTCCTGCTCCGCCTGTAGAGGGGAAGATGGACGCCCATCAGATGAGCATTTCAACCCTCATCTGTCTCCTTATCCTCGCTCTTTTTATTCTTCCCCCTTGTCCTCTTTTCTGCCGCTGTCCTCCCTTTGCATCTTCAACCTCTGCTCGTCCACTTCTTTCAGTTTTTTTTCCACCTCTTGCTTCTTTTTCGTCACGTGGGAGGCTTGAACAGTGACACAGTCCGTGTATGAAGCTGTGATGCTTTGCATGTCATCACACGTTTATGCTTCAGCAGTAGCCTTGCTATTGATTTGTTTTTCTGCGACACTGAAAACCTCTCTAAGAAAAAAATAAAAATACATCTTTTAGTTTTGCCATCTGAGCCACTGCAGGGTGAAAGCACAGTCTCTTTCTGTCATCAGTGTAATGGAGGTAGGAGACAATGAGCTGGTCTCATAGTTCAGATCAACCTCTGTCCATTACAACCCCGTCCCATAGCACTCAGATGACTCTGAATGGTCCTCCCACCCTTCCTTGCTTTGTCCCAACTTTTCCACTTCCTTTCTTTTCTTTCCCTTGTCCTTATTTCCTGATGAAAATGCAATCAGAGGAGCGCATCTGAGGGAATGAAACGTTCTCTCTTTACAGTTTTCCAGGAGGAGGAAAAGAAAGCAGGGGAAGAAATAAGGAATCGATGAGCTGAGGAAGTGTGTGATCGAGTCAGTAACGAGGGAAAATTGAGGAAGTGTTTAGTGACCGAAGCTCCTCCTGTCTAAGCTGTGATGTCCTATCAAACATGTGATTGGTCCCTCTGGTGTGGTTGCATTATGACATTATCACCTCCTCACCAATATTTGTGCAAGTTAATAGTTGTGTGCATCAGAAATTATAGCCTGCTGTTTAACACTGATCGTGTTGATGTATATTTTTACATCTCTTTCTAAAAATCTGTGATCTATTTCTTGAGATGAAAAAAGTTTAAAAGAATTTGCTGTAATAAAAAGAAGACGTTCTTTGTTTTGACTTTTGATATCCTCAAAAGATCTTGTTATAGAAATATAATGAAAGATGTTTTACTGTTCTGTACTGTTCCACACATTTTGGTATTCACAGGACACATGAACTGTCTGCTTACTCATTTTTAAGAATAAATATTATGAACGAATATATAGACTGTGGTGCTTTTATTTGACAATCTCACACTTGAGCTGTGCAGTTATCCTGAAAGGAACTATTTGGGAATACTGACATTTACTTAAGTCCTTTAAAAATATTTCAGTCCCTGTGTTTGTGATAGATATTTTAAAGATAAAATGATAGCATCAGATAATATGACATTTTCACAAGTCCATTACAGTGACATGAATATCTAACTTGAAAAAAAAGATCCAAAAATATTGAAGTAATATTTTTATGCATACTGAAACACAAAGTATTTGAAAATACATGAGTGAAAAATGAGTGAAACACCCTTAATACATGAACAAAAATAATGTTTTTAAATATGAACATACACGTTAAATTTATTGTACAAACATCATTAATAATCAAATGATGTTGTCTTTACAGAAGTACATGTACGTTGCACAAGAAGTTGAAATAAAATACACAAATTGAAACAAAGTAAATCCCCTATGAGACAAATGTGGTTTAAATGGCATTTCCCTCAGTCCCCTGTTAGCTTTGTTGCTATGGTGATTGTTTCTGTAGTTTTGCGACATTGTATAATTCGCTAAATAGCTCCACCCTACGACCGCCTGACACAGCCACAGTACAAGTCTGTTTTTAAATGTCACAGTAAAAATAAAAAACAATAATAATCACACATAATTTCAGTTTCAGTGACACCTCTGCTCTTCCTACTGTGACAAGTCTAAACACCACAGTGAAAAAGTCTTTAGTAAACCAACCACTGTGCAGGGCCATTGAGTATAGATGGGAATATTCTGCCACCTTGTATAAGCTACACTGATTCACCAAAACATCTGTGCTGACAAATTCCTACCAGTGTTGATAGTGTCTTGGTTTAATTTCAGCAGGAACCTTTGTTACATCTCTCACTTCTATATCGTTAATATCATCAATACATAAAAGCAACAAAGAAGCTATAGATTTGAAAAATCACAGTGTCAGTTGTTCTTTGTTATCAATGCACCTCATGGAGTCTGTGGCAGTCTAATGTGTACTCCATACTCCCCACTGTGACCTTCACTACCACTAGGGGGGCCTCTAAAAACCCCATCTGAGCCTGCAGGAGAGTGTGGTCAGTGTACGGCCTTAGAAAATATTTATCACTAAACAAAACCAAGGAACGTGTCTCGAAACATTTGTGTTTTCCCTCCCAGATATACAACTGTTTGAGGACATTTCATATCATCATCATACAGCTTTCCGAGGCTTCTGATATGTGTGTGTGAGGGTGTGTGTGTGTGTGGTGTGTGAGGGTGTGTGAGCAGTCGTGCACACATATCAAGCTGTTACACTTCTTAAACCAGCTTTAGTTTCTTTGATATGAAGGTGACATCTTGACTTGATCCAGAAGATGATGTGAAGTAAATCTTCTTTTGTTGTTGTGTCACGTTGCTGCTGCTGCATGAAAACTTCTGAGAACACTTTTATGAGCCAAGAAAGTTTCTGGACTCTGCAGCCAAGCAAAGCCAATCCCAGAGCATTGCGAAGTTTAAATGCTTCCCATTGCTCTCTAAATGGAAAATTAGTCTCTCTCAAGGGCTGCAAAATTACTTTTTGCTTTGCTTTTTTTTTCTTTTAAGAGATAAGCTTTTATCTGAAACCTTGATCTAAAACAGTGCAGCCAGCTGACAGGCATACACTGTATACATTACCAAGAATATTCCTCCTAGACAGGAAGGGTTTTTTTATTACACTTCCTCCAATGACGGTTAGGAAAGAGGACAGGTGATAGATTCATAGTCGAGTTTTCCTGGAAGCCACAGTAAAAAGGAAATAGCTCGGTGGAAAGATAAGCAGATTAGGGAAATGCTGATGATTGACACAAGACAAACCAGCACTGAACAACTGCTACTGATAGAATTGAGAGGATGTATGTTTTTCAATAGAAGTGCAGAGATCAATTATTGACAACAGGGGCAGAAGAAAACATGTTTGGGTAATAATAATAAGAATATGATGTATGATCGTTGTATTTGATTTTGTTCACCAAAAAATGGCAGAGGGCTGATACAGTGTACAAGCCTTACCAAAAACAAACAATGTGCACTGAATTCACTGTTAATCTATAGAGAAAATATTGATGGGATAAGAGATTCAGACGTTGGTAGACAGAGATAACAGCCTCCAAAAACAATCATGTGACAGCAAGAGAGAGACAAGCAAACACATGGCGTTACATTAATATGGTACTAACAGAAATGATGGAGAGACAAATAAAGAAACACAAGATAGAAGAGTCTGTAAGAGAGAAAATAGAGAAGCTTTCTGGCTTTCTTCATTCTTAATACAGATTAGTTGACTCACGCACACTGTTCTGGGGCGACGCTTCAGGACAAAGCCAAGATAGAAACACAACCCACCATGGCCAAAAGTCAGCTTCGCCTAAAGATTATAGCAACCTAGATTTTTATCCTGATCTTTTGATAGAGAGCAAGGAGGGAGAATAAATGTGGAAGATTTACTCTGAGGATGACACAATTACACCAAATCACACACACTGATTTGTTGCATTTTATAATTTGCAGCCTAAAATCCAGTCGAGGCCGCGTTATTGGTCCCCGGCTTAAAAAAAGACTCTGCTCTCACATAAAATTTCATCATTTTTTTATTCCCTTTTGATGTCATGCTGGTGTGACATGGAGCTGGAGTTTTTCTTGTAGTTTCAGCAGGGGGCAGCAAATTCAAAACTACCATGATAGAAAATACTACATACATAAGAGGTGAAAATACCACATCGTATTTATTGGTATCCTGATGCATGTGTTTGTGCTAATGCATCTGCACCTGACTGCATGTTGCTATCAGTGGGCATGTGGACATGTGTGCGAGTGTGATGGATTATCTACACAAAACTATACATGTGTATTCCAGCAGCACATGTGCCTGTATCTCTACATGAATCATTTGCATGCTCAGTGTGCCTGACAGGGCATCATGTAATATTAGGTATATTTCATTGTTGCATGCTTGATGCTGACAACCTTGAAGAGGATGGTATTGTACATGCCTGTTTGGACCATGTGTCTGTGCACATTAGGCATTTCCTGCATGCATCTTCTTCACTGAGGGTAGGAATCATGAGCACCCAGGGCTCCATATTGGGACACAAAGGGAGATAGAGTGGGCTTGATGAAAAGTGGATGGCCAATAGTGGGAAATAGATGAGTGAACTGAAAAGACAAGAACCGAGTGGAGGGAGAAGGATGGGGAAAGGAAATGGAGAGGGGAGGGGCATGAGTGAGAGTAATCTGGTGTGTAATGAAAGAAGGCAACACAGAGAAAATGGTTTCGGTACCTGGTGGAGGTCGAGGGGAGAGAAGCTGGACAGGAAACTCTGAGGTTAAGAAGAGTAACAATGCTCATTGTCTTTTGTATGAAAGAGACAGACACTCAAAAATGTAAGCAATTTCCCAACTTGGGATCAACAGAGTATATCTTTTTTTTTTTTTTTTAAATCTAAATATCTGGAAATGTGTCATTTAGTCAGTATTTTGGAAGAATTTAGTCTGTAAATATGTTAGTAAACACTGTTTCATAAGATGCACAGTTCATTTTTACTGCTACAGCCAAACCTGAATGTGGACGATGACACAAGCATGAATACAAACTCCAACTCTATGTGTGTGATCTCCTACTGCTGTAATACCACAGTTTATGTCTCCATTGTTTGTTGAAGATGAAGTGAACCCCAGTCTCGCTGTCACATTTTGTATTCCAGTTTTTCACAAAAAATGAAAAGAAATATTAAAAAGTACGCAGATTTTGTGAATCCTTGTCTTCTTTCCAAAATATTCATTGACATGTCCTCCAGTGTAGATCCTCTTCATTGGGAAATCCTTGGAAAACACAGGGATCACCACATGATTTTAGACAGTGTCCTAATCTATCAAATCAAAGATATAAGTTAAGTTGGTCACTACATAACCTTTCATGGTGTAATCCTGCTTTGTTTCTTCAGCATTATCCTCACACCGCACTGTACCTTACTGACAATTTGAAATTACCCTAAAAAGATTTTAGTTGTTTTTAGACTAAGAAAACAGAGTCAGAGACATGTTTTCTATTTGATCTGCATCCTGTCTTCAGTACATTTAAATTCAACATCTTTGATACTGTGAAGAAAAATAATTCTTATTTACTGAAGTGTCGGGCGTTGCTTCACTAACTTGCTACATGTATTTGGTACATGTAATTTAAACATGGTACAAATATTTTTAAAAATGGCTATTACATTACCACATGGTACAATGGTTGTACAAATGGTTGTTACATTACATACCAAAAAAAAAAAAGTAAAAACATAAATATTTAACTTACCACTTTGTTTATTTCACAGCAGCTAAATTTGTGATTAACTCAATCAATAAATCATTATACATTTAATTTATCACTTCATTACACTGTGTGTCAAATGTCAAATACACACTGAACGTACACACAGACACACAATGCCTGTGTAGGCATTTAAAACACATAATGAAGGTAAATGTATTCAGATAACTGCACTGTTCTCTCATACTGTATATTTATTTGGTCTGTAATATTCTCTAAATGACACATTTATTTCTACTGCCATTACAAACAAGCTGTTACACTGCATGCTGAACCCTGACCTACTTGTCAACATTGTCTTTGTATAATAACAGTAACGCACTGCATTATTTGTGTCATTGTGAAAGAGAGAGGCAGAGCTACATGGGAGAGGATGTGAAGTGGGACCTGCCTCGGCACCTTCTTTGAGTTCGGAGTTAATGGGTCAAAGGAGAACATGCCACCAGGCATCTTTCTTCCTCTCTGTCGCCCTCCCTTTCTCTTCAATAGGCAGCAAATGAAGCATTACCACTATCCATCATTATCATTATCTGCATCTGAGATGCACCGGGGAAGTGTTTATTAATTAACCACAGGGGCCATCCAGTGACAGGTTACAGCAAAACCCAGTTTTTAATTATATGTTTTTCAAGATACACGCCCGCCTGAAGTACCGGCTGAAATGTGGTGAAGACACACGTTTTCATTATTCTTACCTCTTCACACCAGTGTTTGCTGCTTTGTCACCGTCCTCATAATTTCACAGTTTGATGTGAATTACTGTTATAAAAGCTGGGCCATGATTTTCTACCTGTGTGCAGCCAGCGTGGATGAATAACCGCGAAATGGCCAAGCGACTGCTGTAAAAGGTCAAACTCTGTGCTGTGTGTGAATGTAGTAAGGAGGGAATTGAAGCTGGTGCGAGGAAGCCGGACTGGGGGCGTAAATAGTTGTGTTTTTCATGAGATGTGCTTACAGTAAATTTAATTTGCCTCTGGAAGGTTATCTTAGACCCTCAACAAATTTGTCTTGGATGATCCTCCATGTAAAAGAGAAATGAGGGGCTATCTATTTGTTATTTTATGTTTCTGTGTTTATACTGAATTATGCAGAGGAGTAAAGAGAGCACTAAAAATCAGATTTGCACAATAAATACAATGTGGCATGAGTGTGTGATTATAATTTGTTTGCTTTATTCTGTGTGTGTGCGTCTGTGGTCTTTTGTCCAAGTGTGTATTACAGAGTATATACACACATCCATGGGTGTGTATGTGCTCCAATTCCTGTGTGTTTGCTTGCTTCGGCTCAATGAGTGGTCTATGCCCATTGGGTAGGCCCTGTGTTACGCCGTTCTGCGGTAATAGGTTTTGGCAGCTGTGTAATTTCTGTTGATTTATCCCTGACCTTGGAAAACTCTTCTTCTGCAATGCAGGTGTCAATTGTAAAACACACACACACACACACACACACACACACATGCGCAAAAGTCAAACAAGCAAACAGAAACAACCATGTTATGTACACAGCTATGCAATTTCTCTCACACATCACACATATTCAAGCATACAGCCACCAGTCCGCACTGGAATATTCACCAGTTCACATTAACACATCAACCCCCATCAAGATTTATACATACATACACACACACACACACACACACAGTGTTATTAGGTCAAGTCACCATTCAGGGACGAGCCAATGACACTGTTTCCAGTTTCACTAACAAGTAATGTGGTGGGATGGGTCACTGGTTAGGTGGGGCACCAGCTCTGGGTTATTTTGGTAAACAACACTGTTTACTGCTGATAGCCTAATTTACACAAATACACAATACTCACTCTGTAGCTTAAGACAGCAGCACTACTTTATTTAATGGACCTTGATGAATAAATGGAAACTTTATAGATAGTAACACTTCACAGTATACACAAATGAAACCATGTAAATACTCACAGTTGCTTGCTGATTGATTTTGAATATCTAATTTTCCATACATACATACAAGATAGAAAACAACATTAATTAAGATATTATATTTGTCTGTGAGACTGTGCTCTATATCTACACGTGCCAATTAACAACACACATACAATACAACATAAGCCTTAAAGTTAAAGTAAAGAAATGCAGCAAACCAGAGTTGTGAAAAATATATAAGACGTTGTAATGTTACCATTCTGTGGTCCAGGAGGTGAGGCTGGAGGTATCCAACACTGTCTTGAGGATTTGACAAGCATATGTGACTTGTAATGTGAAGTGATTTAATTTAAGTGGCACATGATGATTACATCCCATGCCGAGCAAAATGATAGGTTGTCATCATTATGTATGTTGTGTTTGTGTTCAATCAGGATGGCCGTACATTTCTATTCCAGAGAGGACATCAAGGGTTTGCTGCTGGAGTCAACGCTTTCTGAAGTAGCTTCCCTCCTGTGGGTCTCCACACCCACAATATACAAGGCACACACACTATTCGAACATTTCCTCATGACAGACACACTGAGGTGAGGAGATAATCACTGACGGTGCTGAGGACAATACAAGGAAGAGAGCTGTGCCTTTTCCAAATGATGTATGACACACACACATCACAAACTGATTGGATGGAAATTAATTGTACTTAGCACAATGGAGGGTACAGTGAGTTTAACAACCCCAGTTCAGCTTTTTTCAACAGTCATTTTGTCTTGAAACTATCCCAAAGCAGCAGCCGAGGAAGACACAGTGAACTTTTTTAGAATACTAAAGGAAAAAAAATCACATGGTTAGCGGTTAGCAGTTAGCACTGTCGCCTCACAGAGGGAAGGTTCTGGATTCGGGGTTAGCATATTCTCCCTGTGGATGATGGTTTTTCTCCAGGCACACTGGTGTCCTCCCACAGTATAAAGGCATGCTTGTTGAATTAATTAGTCTAAGCTGACCAGGTGTGAGTGTGACAACTGCCCACCCAGTTGTCTGTGTTTGTCTTTGCACTGCTAAAGGCTGGTGACCTGTTCAGGATGTACCCACCTCTCGACTGGGATAGGCTGCTGCAGACCCCACGACCTGGTTGGATAAGTGAGTATAGAAAAAGATGCATGAATGAGCAAAACCACCCAGTCGTTCTTCAGTGTTCTGTCTTTTCTCAATAGCACATTTATATCAAGTTATTTTTTATGTGTGTAGAGAACTAAGCAATCCTAGCATTTGTTGTTGACTACATTACTACTGTTAGCTCAGGAGGAAGCACTGCAGCATGTCAGGACCATGACACCTACCACCAAGGTGGTTTGTGTCACTGTGGTTAAAAGTCAATTTACAATGAAGCATTTTAACGGCAGGAATTTAACAACTTTTAGTTTAAAGGTCAGCATGTGTCCAGGAGTCTAACGCGTCTTTTGTCTCAGTGAGGTTTCTGTCTTTGAGATGTCCTCCAACCACCCTCTCTTTAAAGGTGAAAAAGGTACAACCCATTAGAAAATATTACTGCAAGTCAATGACCAAATAAGAACATTGTGTGTATCTTGAAAAATAAATGAATGTAAAAATAATGTAGAATACTTCACAGCTTATAAGCCTATTGTAACACTTGAATGCAGTAGGACAGCACATAACTTGTACAGTGTCATACACAGTACCCTCTATATCAGCCTGTCTCAAACCTGTTGGGAAAATGCATCTATTTCACATATTTAATCTCTTCCACCACCTGCACACCCGATTCAGCCAATCCACAGGCTCACTGGAGATGAGCTGCACCTTGCCTAGAGAGTGGATGGGGATGATGCAGCAGCAGTAGTGAAGTATCTAATTATTGTGCCTATGTAAAGCATTGGCAACAGTATTACTATTGGTTGGGCTTATTATTATTCCATCTTCGGCACATAAGTAGAGATGTAGCAACCAGTTCCTTCAATTTTCCACCACATCATTGCTCAGGATGGGAACCTTCCACCCCTAAAGTACAGTGTCATATTTCAGAGTGATTGTGCTTCTTTATATAATCCTCATGAAAACAGACAGTGATGCTGTCGAGAAGGCTACACTGACACTGTCTAATCTAACTGTGTGTTAATTTGAGAGAAGTCACAGTGTTTGGATCATTTCACCTGCTGCCATTACAACAAGGAGCGTGATCTATGTGCATCTTTTCTAAACATTTAGCTTCACATTCAGTGATCCCTTTCTTACTGTACACCCGAGGGTAAAGGGAAACAATGCTCAGAGAAGTTTTAAACTTCATGATCGGCTACCTTTTTTATTTGAATGCTAGTCCATAGTCAGAGTGTAATAATTTAAATCTACTTCTAATCTAATCTACTCTAATAATCTACTTTCTGGTCTTTTATTGAGAATTTGAAAACCCAGCTAAAGTTACTCATAATAATAATAATAATAATAACTTTATTTATAAAATGCTTTTAAAAACAAAAGTTTACGAAGTGCTTAACAAAAAAATAACAACAAGGCCCAAACAAAGGCAACGACTGAACATTAGATAACTACAGCTTCAGCAGAGCACTAAAAGATTCTTAGCAAGACTGATACTGAGGGCCACAGACCACTGGGACAGCATGAACCCAGACAACACAAGAACCCATCTCCACTAGCTGAGACTGAAGGATAAATATATGAATGAATAAGTAAATAAATAAATGGCAATAAAATCACATAAAAGCAAGTCTATAAATGTGAGTTTTAAGAGGTTATTTAAAAGAAGCCACTGAGTCCGCATGCTTTATCTTCCCGGGCAGGTCAGTCCAAATTCGAAGGGCTCTGACAGAAAAGGCCCTGTCACCTTTAAGGCCTCTGTATACTCCCGCGGGCAGTGTCCACGTAGACGTCATTGCAGCTGTCCTGCGTGCATTTTGCCTTTATACTCGAACACAACCTACGTGCACTGTTTTGATAATGTCGCTGCAGTTTCCCTCGTCGGGGGTGTCGCCATACGGGTGCTATTGGCCAAGACACCAAACGGTGGAGTTTCTTCTGCTTTTGTAGGCCAATTTTGATCGTCATTTTTACTGTCCCATACAAAGAAGCACGTCATCACAGCATGTGACTACAAACGGACCAATCAGGAGAGGTGATGTGACATTTTTCACGTGTGTGTGGCATGTGTTGCAAAGGGGCCACATGGCATCGGTCATGTGATGCAACACGGGCGCAGTTTTGTGAGTGAGTATAAAGTAAGCTTTAGTTTTAAGTCTTGACTTTGGAACGACTAAAAGGTCGCCACCCGAGGACCTAAGGCTGCAGACTAGCTTGTAAGGGGTTAAAAGCTCCTGTAAGTAGACATGAGCTGGACCCTTCAGCACTTTAAAAGTGATTAGCAAAGTCTTAAAATCAATTCTAAAACTCACAAGCAGCCAATGTAGAGATGCCAAAAGAGGTTTGATGTGATGACGTCTGTAAAAATCAGTGAGAAGCTGAGCTGCAGCATTTTGTACCAGTTGGAGGCGAGAGAGAGATTTGTTGGAAATAAGAGTGAATTACAGTAGTCTAGTCTTGAGAAGACAAGAGCAGGAATGAGTTTTTCTATGTCCGGTTGAGTCAGTATTGTTTTTAATTTGGAAATGATGATATACACAGATATACCTGCATGTCATCTGCATAGCAGCGAAAGGACACTTTGTGGTTCTGGATTATTTGACCAAGGGGCAGCATATAAATAGAAATTAAAATCGGGCCTAAAACCGAACCCTGCGGTACACCACAGGAAAGAGTGGAGGTAGAGGAGGATTGGTTACCTGGTGGTTATCGTAATGTATTGAGGGTATTGCTTTAAAAGTCCTTTTAATCAGTTCATTCCAGCAGGAGATAAAACCACAGTCAGCGTCCCAAACATTAGCCACTTTAAAAGATTTGATTGGGTTGAGTTGTTTGTTAGAGCTCATTGTATTGCACTGCTGGCTTTTTTCCTTCACTCTTTTATTGTTGAATCACACTGTTCCTCTTTGCACTCATCATGCTTTTACTGTTATTGATCAACAGAACAGTCAATGCTTTCTTACTTGTGGTGCTACCATTTACTACCTGTCACTGCTTCAATGACACCTATGGGGATTTTATCAATAGCAACACGAACAAACAAGAAAGCAGTTATGTGAACAGGAAAAACTTAAGTTCAGGCTATAGATACACAATATCACGCCTATATTCACACTCAGAAACATGAATATACTCATATTCACAGTGAATGTATGTCTATGAGTTATCTGGTTTGTCATTTTCATAAAAAATGTTTGTTTTACAGATTTTTATGCAGAAACATTTTGAATTTGATCTCCAGTGTATTTTGGGGGTCTGTGTTTATTCATCCAAAGTACCAATTGTACAGATGTTACACAAGTTTCATATACATATCAGGAACACCAGAGTTGTATTTCTGGTGTTGTTTTTCACTCAACCATTCTCCTTTTCTTTTTACCTCTCTACATTCATGAGTTGGAGTCATAAATACTTCAGAGTACACTATTTATTACATTTTAAGTACCAAATATAATGTACAAACATCAAATCTTAATTTTGATGCCCCATGCTGATTTGTGACTCCTGAACCTCGTATAGAGTTCGGGATCGTGACGTCACATCGCAAAGCATTTTGGGATTTGTGGCCCAATCAGTGGCCCCATTTGTTCCTATAGATTTCTACACTGTTTAATGTGCAGACACAGATGTTGCATGGTGGGATGTGACAGTAAGTCTCATCACTGGTCTGGGAGAAGTTAATCAGTTAATCATGTTCTGATCTCACTGTTCAGGTCGGGGCTAAAACACCTGTCCGTCCCTCTTGGTTGTGTTACAGCCATAGGAGCTATCACGATGTTGTTATGTCTGGAGCTGTGGTAGGAAACATTAATCTATTACATAAATATGGAAAAAACAATGTTCCCAAACAGACCAATGCTTCCCTTGCACTGTCACTGATTTGTAATTTTCAGAAACAGCTACAGACGTCGAGGCATCAGCTATTTGCCGACCATTCACTAAAATCGCGAAGAAAACAACAGCAATTCCTCACATTTTGGCATCTTTTCCACCTATTTAAATGATGTCCCACTTGTTTTATTGGTGTCCTGTACAATGTGTCCTGCCGCTATTTGGCTGTTTACCATTGCAGACCACGAACATGGCGGATACATCCCATAATCCACCGATGTATGTGATGTGATGTATGTTCCCGAACTCCCTGGGAACATACAGTTTGGGGTATTCAGCTTAATTACTCTTTATTCAGATGGCCTGGTCAAAGCTGATGGCAACACTAAAACATCTATTTTAGTAATACTGCTTAACAAGAAGACAAGTTGAAATATCCTGAGATATGGTTTTCATTTGTTTTCTTTCTTAGACTCATTTGAGCTCTTTGTCCTTTGTAAAAAAAAAAAAAAAAAAAAAAAAAAGCAAAAGGATTGACTGTGTTGTTGTTGAACCAATCAGTCTTATTAGATCAGAAGATGATGGGTAAAGAGAGAGAAAGGGACAGAGAGAAGGAGAGATGATATCTGTCCAAAAACACCTCTGGCTATTCTTGAATGAAAGTCTTCATCATGGCTGTGACCTCCAGCTCCTGTTGTAAAGCACAGGGTAATTGAGGTTAACAGTCTAATTTGACCTTTGGAGCTTCTGTGGAACATTTCTGGCTAAACTGTAGGAATATAAGAAACTGCCATCTTTTGAATATTGTTATCTACGGCCCCAGATAGATTGTAATGTGAAGCAGTGCATTAAATCCATACAACCCAGAGTGAACATCACACGGAGGGTAGACAAAATGCTGCAGAAAAGTAAAATGGACTGTGAACCGAGAGATTATACCCTCTCTCATGCCCTCACATAAACAGTGCCCACTGTTTACTGTTTAAATTATTATTTTTTTCCTCTGTAAACATCTGTATCAGCCAGTGTGTCACATTTTGTGAGCCTATACTCCATTCACACTTGCCTCGCTCTCTGTCTCCCTCCCGAGAGGACATAATAAAGCACCCTCGGAGGACAGTGGAACAGGAGCCTGAAGCACTATGAAGCTAATAGCAACACATTTAGAATAACACCGCACAGAGACACCAGTACACACACAAGGACTGTTCACACCTACAGGAAATGACCATAAAAACACAGAAACACCCAGTGATGGTTGTGTGGCAAAAAGTGCACACACTCACTGACAGAAACACACACACACACACACACACACACACAGGCACCTTTTGGAGCCTAGAGACTTGAAAACATGCATGTCGATGAGTTTGGCTGCAGGCAGAGACACCTCCCTACAAGCCACTGCTGCTGCCACTCAGTCCCAGCACTGCACACCTACATTTAGAAAGGTCACCGTATGAAGCCGGGAGTGAAAGAGGAAAAAGTAAATGTATGCTGTCGCTCCTCTGTGTATAATCTGTCCTGAGGTGTAGGACTGTACTGTGTGTATAGTTGTAAGTGGTTGTGATGACAAACGGTTAAGTTGATTAATTATGTTGTAATGGAGAAGATGGTTTAGCATGTATGGATATCTGCATTGCTGGGGGAAATAACATGTCTCTGAGGATTTACAGAATTACTAAGGCTTATTTAATTTATATTACAGTGCACTGTGAAAAAAATCTGTAATGTTATGGATTAAAAAAAATGAGTAAAATTACAATTTGTGAATTTACATATCTCGTGTAAAATAACATGATTTTTTTTAGCATCAAATTATTGTGCAATTAATTTACAAATGTATTATAGCTTAATTAATACGTATTTAATTTATTTAAGATTTTATACAAATAGTAATTTTGGAGAGATTTGTTCATTAATGGAAATGGAAATTTTCACATGCAAAACATAGAAATAATGTGGTTTTATCAGATTCATTGTTTTTATATATATAACTGTCCTTCAATAAACATGAAAAGCCAAAACTTACACAAGATTTACTGGATAATTAAGACTAAATGAAGGCTTTTTATGAAGTGGTTACTTTCTCTTATAGCATTTTGGCACAGGAGCTGCAAATGAATTAGTTTTTTTTGTATTGCTTTTTTTTTTGTTACTACAATTGACAAAATGTGAGAAATGCTACAGTTTCATCACTGCTCCAGACAAATCTGATGTGGCAGACAAATCCCATGTGTTTTATTGGTGGATATTTAATTTATGTCCTCTGTGTAAGTCAGGGTTAATTCATTAACTCATTAGTTTGTTACATTTCACTTTTATCAGTGCACCAGCTTCATCACCATCAGTGAGGGGTAAAACCTTTTGGGGATATTTCATGGTCAGATCAAGATGACAACACTGGTGCCTAAACAATCAGATGAAAAGTTGATCTGGAATCAAACATTTTGAAGGTTTTTTTTTTCATTGTCTGATATTAATATTTCCATTTTTTAAATAAAAGTAGCCAAGCTGATCTATTCCTTTATATTTTTATGAAATGTATTTCATAGTGAGTAAACTCTTTTTTGTATCTGCACTTCCATCTTTTACAGCCAGTCTCCCTTCAGCTGTCAGTCTCTCCCATGTCTCTCTCCTCTTTCTCCCCCTCTGTTTATCTTGCTGTCCCTCTCTCTTGTTCTCTCTTATCCTATTTTTATCGCCTTTTTCTCTCTCTGTTTTTCTCTATTTATATCTCTCTCTCCCTCTCTGTGAATGAAGTGTGAAATAAACTAATATCAAGCAGAATAGGTCCCTGAAGCATTTGTTAATCTGATGAGAAACTGATCTAATTTTAAGGTTTTATGAAAAATAGATAGATAGATAGATAGATAGATAGATAGATAGATAGTCCGGCAGCAAATACATTCATACAGATGTTAAATACACACATACATAAGTTACTATCAAAAATAATAAGAAAAGTGCACCAGTAAATAAGTTCAGCTCAGATGTGTGTGTTGTACAGCCTAATAGCAGAAGGTACAAACGATTTTTTAAACCGTTCAGTTTTGCAACGCAGTGAGAGGAGGCTATTGCTACGGTTACTCCTCTGGGCTACCACTGTGTCGTATAGAGGATGTCTGGTGTTACTCAGGATGCCCTGCATCAGAGCCATCATCTTCCTCTCCAACACTGCCCCCACAGAGTCCACCTTCCTCCCCATCACAGACACGCATTTATGGATCAGTTTGTCCAGCCGAGTCCTATCCCGTGTGGTCATACTGCCACCCCAACAGATAACCCCGAAGAAGACAGCACTCGCCACAATAGACTGATAAAAAAATATACAGCCTATCACTGCTCACCTCAAATGTCCTGAGTCTCTGCAGGAAATACAGTCTGCTTTTCCCTTTCTTATACACAGCCCGTGCTTTACATTTGATATGGTGTAGTGTGTAATATACTCCTCTGCAGTACTAATTGAGAGGAACAAAACACATTGTTTGAAATACTTTTGTTAAATGGATGGACTTCAGAGGGAAACATTTTTGAATTTGCATGTCGTGGTAAATGAACTTACATGTTAATTGTGTCAAATTAAAAACTTTTTCTTGTATGAGAAACTTTCAATATGATTTTTAAGGGGTATTAACTTTGTCTTTTAGGGGATTAAACATCACAAAAAATCTGGTCATTTTGAGACAGGGTGGTTAGCACACCCACAAGTGGTTAGCACTTGTGCCTCACAGCAAGAAGGTTCGGGGTTCGAATCTTGATTTGGGCCTTTCTGTGTAGAGTTTGCATGTTCTGCATGCGTGGGTTTTCTCCGGGTACTCCGGCTTCCTCCCACAGTCCAAAGACATGCTTGTTAGGTGAACTGATCAAACTAAATTGACCATAGGTGTGAGTGGGAGTGTGAATGGTTGTTTGTCTTTGTGTTAGCCCTGTGATAGACTGGCAACCTGTCCAGAGTGTCCAGAGTGTGGACAAAGCAGGCATAGAAAATGACTGACTAACTGATTTTGTGCATAATCCATTTTTCTACGCATCATAGAAAGAAATCATATTTCTACGTTTTTCCACTATTTTCAACTTTTTTCAACTACTTCTACTTTTTTCTAGTATTTCCAAGTTTTTTCAACTATTTCCACTTGTTTCAACTATTTTCAACTTTTTTCAACTATTTCTGTTTTTTTCTACTATTTCCAACTTTTTTCAACTATTTCTACTTTTTTCTATTTTCAACTTTTTTCAACTATTTCTACATTTTCAAAGACAATTTTCAGCATTTTTTTTTCCAGCTTTCAGCATTTACACACATTTTCTGCAGGAAATGCATTTTTCTAGTTTAAATTATTTTCCACCAACTCAAAAAAATATTTCAACCTCAATTATGCGATTTGAAAGGAAGTGGGCTAAAGGTGCTGCCGGCCCCAGGAGAGCGAACTAAAGTGAGCCTGATATGTCTGCCTGCCAGGTACCAGGAAGCAGACCTGAATGGCAGCTTCAAAGGTGGAAGAACATCTCCTGCTCAGGACCTCTAGAGGTTCACTTTTATACTTAATCCATTTTCCCTTTTCTGCTGCCTCTCTCTCATTTTCCTTTTCTCATTCTGGATTGGTTCCATCCACTTCTTTCTTTCTTTCTTTCTTTCTTTCAGTTGCTTTGCTCTTTCCTTTGTCATATAGTGAATCACACAGTGCAGTTGTGCTCCATTAGCAGAGTCGCCTCAAAGCAGAACTCACCTGTCATCATCAAATCAGAATAATGAATGTTATTAGTCATTTTAAAAGTGCCTCTCCAGCATGCTTGCATTTAAAAAAGCGTGACGTGTGTAGTTTACTTCTTCAGTCCTCATTTTCTCACTGGCTTTCACATACATCCCCTGAGATAGGAAAGGAGGTCTATGACTCTACAAACGGTGGTATAGCACATTACCCAAATTCCCTTTGCCTAATGGTGTGTCAACATGGATAGGCTATTAACATATAATGATGTGCTTTGCGATAACGAGTGGATTATTTGGTTTACTATGCCATGAGTGGCTGCACGGAAATAACATAGGGGGAGAGGAGAGGAGGCTAATTTGGTCCTAATTCAATGCCCAAGGCGATCTTATCCGTTTTGTTCTTGTGTGTATGAAGTGGCTCTCCTCTTCTCTGAGTGCAATATGGTGAAAAGCTATTTTAGACGCTGTGGATGCAGTGTGAGCATCACATCCTTTCAAATTTCCTCAGCACACAGCAGCTAGTGGGCAGGATGTTCTTTTTTTTTACTCAGTTTGCTGCATAATATGAGAAAATCCAAATGTGCTGTTATAAGATATTATACGATCTGTGGTCATTTGTTTTTTTCTCATTAGACTGGAATAATTATTCATATTCATATTTATTTTCACTTACTCACTCACTTTCGCTCACTGTAAGAGACGTTTCCCTATTGAATCCTCCTTCTTCAGTATGATAACATTAATGGGACTTTTTATTAATGCTCACTGACTTTAGACGAGTGCTTTATGGTTACATTTGAGATGAGTTATTTGGCTTCTCTCCTTTCTTTATATTTGTGTCATTCTTCCACCAGGGGTGCAACAGTTTGGGAATCTTACAGTTCGGTTTGATTTGGATTGTTGCTGTCACAATACCATTTAGAATTTAATTGAAAAAATTGGGTAGTATTGTTAAGTCCCTCGGGACATTGTGGATCGGTGGAAGGAATACTTCCAAGACCTCCTCAATCCCAGAAACATGCCTTCCAGTGAGGAAGCAGGGCCTGTGGACTCAGGGGTGGGCTCTTCTATCTCTGGTGCTGAGGTTGCCGAGGTGGTCAAAAAGCTCCTTGGTGGCAAGGCCCCAGGGGTGGATGAGATCTGCCCAGAGTTCCTTCGGGCCCTGGATGTTGTGGGGCTGTCATGATTGACACAACTTTGCAAGATCGTGTGGACAGTGCCTCTGGATTGGCAGACCGGGGTGGTGGTTCCCCTTTTTAAGAAGGGAGACCGGAGGGAGTGTTCCAATTATAGGGAACCTCCTCAGCCTGCC
Source organism: Pseudochromis fuscus (assembly GCA_900323345.1). Classification (NCBI taxonomy): domain Eukaryota; kingdom Metazoa; phylum Chordata; class Actinopteri; family Pseudochromidae; genus Pseudochromis; species Pseudochromis fuscus. Next base: position 25,661 of record OOFC01049063.1, read on the forward strand.
TGGTAAGGTCTATTCAGGGGTATGGAGAGGAGGGTCTGCCAGATATTCAAACCCCAGATTCAGGAGGAGCAATGTGGTTTTTATCCTGGTCATAGAACTCTGGACCAGCTCTACACCCTTGGCAGGGTCCTTGAGGGTGCATGGGAGTTTGCCCAACCAGTCCACATGTGCATTGTGGATTTGGAGAAGGCAATCGACCGTGTCCCTCAGGGAGTCCTGTGAGGTGTTCTCAGGGAGTATAGGGTATCGGGTTCCTTGAGACGGGCTGTCTGTTCCCTGTATGACCGGTGCCAGAGCTCGGTCCACATTGGTGGCAGTAAGTCGGACTTGTTTCCAGTGAGGGTTGGACTCCGCCAGGGCTGCCCTTTGTCATTGATTCTGTTCATAACTTTTATGGACACAATTTCAAGGCACAGCCAGGGTGTTGAGGGGGTCCGGTTTGGTGACCTCAGGATTGGGTCACTGCTTTTTGTAGATGATGTGGTCCTGTTGGCTTCATCAGGCCATGACCTTTGATGAAGATCACCCTATAGCTTCCTCTGTAGGGTGGTTGAGCTCTCCCTTAGAGATAGGGTGAGAAGCTTGGTTGTCCGAGAGGAACTGAGAGTAGAGCTGCTCCTCCTCCGTGTTGAGAAGAGCCAGATGAGGTGGCTAGGGCATCGAATTAGGATGCCTCCCAGACACCTCCCTGGTGAGGTGTTCAGGGCACGTCCCGCTGGATGGAGACCCCGGGGAAGACCATGGACACGCTTGCGATATTTTGTCTCTTGGCTGGCTTGGGAACGCCTCGGGATCTCCGGGAAGACCTGGATGAAGTGGCCGTGGAGACAGAAGTCTGGGCTTCTCTGCTTAGGCTGCTGCCCCCATGACCCGACCTGCATAAGCACTAGAGGATGGATGGATGGATGGATGGGTGGATGGATGGGTGGATGTTAAGTCTCTCTTTCCAGTGCACTAATTTGTATTTTCATATTGTATATATTTATTGATATATTGTATTTATATATATTGTTTATGTTTTATACAACATAAATGATAGTTAGGCTAACAAGGTCAATATGAAAGTTATTACATGACTCAACGATATTAGAAATAATAGTCAAATAAAACAGTTTGGTAAAAACACAGTTTTACATTCTTTAAACATTTTTGAAATTTGTCATTTGAAGTCAAATGTTATGTGAAGTCACTTCCCCCTCTGCTTTGTCCTATTGGTAATGTTCTAATGTATGTTTGCAGTATGAGGGAGTAAAATGAAGTTGAGGGATGTTGGACATAAAATTATACTGATAACATGGAAAAGATTACATAATATCACTGATCTCTGAGAATTAGTATTATTGAATTAATAATAATGTACCACAATGACTTTACACACTGCATCAGAGTTATAGGCAGCTATTGTAGTAATCACTCTCCCTCAGGCTAATTTATATTTGTTGCATCTGCAAAAGTTCAGCGGTGCACAAGAATGAAGAGATGTTGTTGACCACTGCTCTCTGCTACTGTATGTTCAGGCAGTTTGAAATTTCCTGTCTGCATGGACAAATGGGTAGTCAACTGTGTGGCAACACTTAGGTAGTGCCTTTGGGAAGGCTAGCCCTGTAAAGGAATAGAAACCCCATGGCCAATCTGGAGTTTGGTAAACACAATATAACATTAACTCATGATTCCTGGGTATGGCTGAAAACAAAGAGCTCACAACTAAGATATACATCTTGAAAAGTCCGAATTACCTCATCATGGATGATTTCACAGAGGCTGCCATGTTTAATATTTCAACCAATCAGAAAAGTCCCCCCCGATCATACAGCGACATTTCAGATGTTGGTGTATGTGGAGTATGAGTATGTGGACGCTACCCCTTGACATTACACAGTAGTGTTGTAGTATTCGAGATTGATCTTGGTCTTGAGACGACTTTTTAAGGGGCTTGGTCTCGTCTTGGAATCGAAGGCATTTTTACTCGGTCTTGTCTTGGTCTCAAACAGGGTGGACAACATTGTATTACGACTTTATTCTCAACATTAGATTTCAACTTTTTTCTCGCCATTGAATTTCGACTTCATTCTTGACATTTCGACTTTTTTCTTGAAGTGCATGATGAAAAAAAAATAACTACCTTGTCTAACTTTTTTTCTCTGGGTGGCCCTAATACTCTTCCATACCAATCAGTTGTTCCTCTGCAGCTTCAGTATCTGAAGAGCCGCTTCCTTTCCTCAGCTCAAGTTGATAAAATTGTCCGGAGCAGAATCTGCTACAAACCCATATTTGCTGCCTTCCTACTCACTTCCCCCCATCTGATCTGTGTAAGCTCATTTCAGTTTAGCACTTTAACTCCTCTGTATTGTAGAGCAACACCGGCGGAGATTCATTCTTCTGCCTACGTGAGGTCAGGTCAGTGCCACTGCAGATGGCATCATAGCAGCCCAGTAGTGGTATTAGAACTGTCACACAAAAAAGCTTTCAATATTAGAGGCTGTCATCCTATGTATGTGTTTATGTTCCATTTCCTGTCATTTTCAGACAGATCATTTGACTTACTGAGGCATGAAAATTGAGTTTTCAGTTAAAATTTTGCATTAACTTTAAAACACTTATTCACAGTGAAAGAGGGTTGAAATGATTGCCAATGGTAAGCTCGACCAATAACCTTTCACTGTCAATCAACAGAAATAAGCGTTGACACATTGATCAACTGTCACACTGGAGAAGAAATAAATTGATTGCAGCTTTTCTATAATCATTGATGAGGCAACAGGCCAGCAATCAAGAAGAAACAACATTAGACTGTAGCTCCAAGCAACAGTATAGTGACCTGGCTCCAATTTGACCTTATAGTGATCGATGGAAGAAAAATGAAAATTGTCACCTTGAATGACGATACTGGCCAATGAGTTCTCTCAGTGGAAAAAACTTTAATATTGTGTACTTGTGCCTCCAGGGGGTGTCTTTTTTGTTATATCCTGTATTTTATTGTAGAACAGCATCTTTGGTCAGCCACATAGGGCTTGAGCTGTTTTCTCACATCTCATATGTAATCATAGGAAATCTTTTTAACTTACCGTATTTTCCAGACTATAAGCCGCTACTTTTTTCCGACGCTCTGAACCCTGCGGCTTAAACACTGGAGTAGCTGATGTAGGCGGCACGAAGCTCGTTAGCTTTTTACAAGCTAGCAAGCTCCGTGCTGCCGATACATTTAGCCTCGTCACATCAGACCCGGTCAGAGTGGACCACATGAAACTGTTCGAATAAATTCAATAGCGGCTTATTGACAGGTGCGCTCAATAGTCTGGAAAACAAGGTACTCGATAATTTGCATCCCTAGTTTAAAAATAATAATAGGTTTCATTTAAGTGACAGCAACTTATTAACTATCTGGGACAAGGTTTGCAGCAGATTTCAATCAATACAGTTCAATCTTTCAGAAATTATTAAACCAAATTATCCAACATATGCTCTGGGGTTGACTTCCAAACTTTCAAAAACACCTAAACTCCTTTTTTCTAATTAAAAAAAAAAAAAAAAACACACATCCCATTAAGATTATTTTGGTTGTCCACAAATATAACAATCAAAACTGTTATAGTTCCAGTGCTGCGTCCTGGATCAACCCAGGAGACTGCACTTATAAAGACGCTCTGATCCAGTCATCTGGACATCAGTTTGGCTGCTGTCGAGTTGTAACGTTGCCCACTTTCCTGCTTCAATCACCTCAAAGTACTGCAGTACTTTGAGGTGTACATCCCACCTTTTCACAGGAGCTACTGTGACCAGACCATCGATAATTTCCTGTTGATGGTTTTAATTCATTCCACATTAAACCTGGTGACTAATCTCCATCCATTTACTGACCAACAGCTGGTTTGAAGTTGCCTCAACAAAAATCTCTGATGTTTCAGCTCAGTGTCACGTGACTCAGTTTGAGCGCTGACGTCATAAACGCAGCCGCAAAATCCCCTCAGTTATTTTGATACATGCGATCATTAGTGATCATTGATGTGTGGCCCTCCCAGCTCCATAAAACACTGTGGGTCGGTTTTGTTGTGTGACCGAAGCCAGAAAATTCTCTGGCACTTCGTAGATGTTGAAAGGCAGTTTAGGTCAAAGTAAACTCAGTGGGAGCAGGTGAATAACACACTCTCACGTTACACAAAATAAGGACGTGTTATTGGATCATAATTCAGGCATGTCATCTTAGTAAGAGGCTTGAGTTACTGTCAGCTGCAGTCACACTGATCCTCCCTAAGTTTGTTCTCTATTGTGATACTTTTATTAGTCCAAATAGGAGTTTACATTTACTTGGACACTTTATTGAATGTTCAACTAAATGTTTTTTATTTTACTGGAGGGACTTTCTTCTGTTATTTCACGTATAGAATTTGCTTATAAAAATGAAATGTTTCAGTTGTGACTATAAAGTCAAACTTAGCTGTTTTCAGATAACTCTTCACTGTTGCATAAAATGACAAATGTGCTTAGCAAGTCCCCCTGCAATCAAAATATTTTACTTTACTGTGTGTATTTTGTATTATCTTTGTGGTCAGAGCTTTGTATGTGCAGAATAATTTTTAAATGTGCACGATCAAGAAATACTTGTGACAAACAAATCCAAAAATCCAAATAAAAAAGTGAGATTTTTAACAGTTAAACATATCAAATAAATACAAATGAATAAATATTTATACAGTCAAAGATCTTGAAGTTTCAATGAAGAGAACAAGTTGGTGCAATTGTGATGCAACTTATTATCTAAACAGAACAATTTTAAATGTCATAATGCTGGAGTTAAAACTGCTTCTATAATTAGTCACTTCTGTTGCAGATTTACCACTTAAAAGTGTCATTATAAAAAAATAATTGGACTTAATTTCAGTCAGAGATGCACAAAAGGAGCCTCTCATTTCTTTCAGTTTTGCACAATAGCACACTGCACTCACAATAACAAGCAAATAATTAGAAATTTAGAAAAAAATCTCTAATAATAGAAAAAGGTTGAGGTCGATCTTAATCATGGTTACTTGAGAGGAAGAAGTATTTCTTTCTTTTCTTTCAAAGTATCTTAGAAAATGTCACATTGAGTTTTCACGTTTAAGAGTTCTTGAAGAAATGTTGCGTAACAGTTGTGTTAGTGTTCATGGATGGAGATCAGTCTCCTCTACAACCAAAACAAATCCAGGTTGATCTCCAAGTGCATGAGAAGAAGACAGTAAGACAGCAGAAATCTCTGGTGATGAATGAGAAGCAGCAAAGAACACTGGGAGCCGCCATCTTGAATTTCCTTGTTGACAAGACTATTATTGGCCCGCTGCTGCTGTGAGGTTAAGCCCGTGTTAAGATGCATTATCTCATCTTTCTATTCAACTCCATTCAATCACATTTTCCTCATGAGTACGTTTTCTCCTCTTGTTTTTAAAGTCCAGCCATGAAGCCATGGTGGATCTCTCCCTCCATCAGTGCTCACCTTCCCCTCCGTCCTCTCCTCCTGGCAAACCCAAACATTTACAAGCAGGTGTGGATCTGTGAGAAACTTTGACTGAGCACAGATGGCAGGAAATTCCAGTGAAATGACAGTGGCTCAGTCCAAACCACAAGACAGTGTGAGCGGAGCTGGTGGACCAGATACAGCAGCAGCGCCTATGGACTCGACTCGGGCTCCCGGCCTGCCAGCGTCTGGAAATAGGAGCAGCGTCACGAGGCGTCTGTTAAAGCTCTTGTGCGATGGACTGCAGCGTGGAGTGGTGGGTACTGACTGACTCCGACGTGTCTCTGCAAACACATTTTGGGTGGTATTTGGTCCGAGAAAACTTTGTGAAAACAGATTATGTTTTACATCTCGTGGTTTATTACAGCCGATGTTTGGTGGGCGCTCAGTGGATCAACATCAATAACACTTTCCAGCTTCTCATGCAGCACTCCTCTGGATGATGTAATGGGAGAGTTAGCTAGTGAGAAACCAGGAGTCACAAATATCCTCGAATTTCAAGTTTGTTTTTATCTGTGTGTGGAAACATTATATTATTACCTGGACAGCATCTGTGCTTCCTTCAGTAGCTTTACTGTTTTTAAAACCATCTAAATCCTCAGCCACTGACAGTATCAACCTGTTCCAACTTTTTTATTTTCTTACTTTTGATTTGTGGGTCTGCACATTAGCTTTTTATGAGGTTAATTCAGATTTAATCCATCATTCAGAATTTTATTCATGTGTGTTTCTGACCCACACTTTCCCTGATGAATCCAGGTCCACTATCTGTGACGTTATACTTTGTTAGCACAGAAAAACTACACATCCCATACGACAAATAAAGAGGGAATATTAGGCTATGATAGAAACTGCCAACAGGGTTTCAGAATAGTTTACTAACTGTACGTGATGTGGTTAGCTAGGTAATGCTTGCTGATGCATGAATCACTGACTTCACTTTGAGCCACAGAGACTGAATCAGCTCCATCATCACCATCTTCTTATGTTACTGAAGTTTCTGCTCATAAAATGGCTGCAGAAAGTCATTTTCAGCACTCAAAGGAGATTTACCAACATCAAATCATCTGTTACTCTACTGCTGTGTTGCTACAGACCTGACCAGGGTTGGGTTATGCTTCATTAGAAATCAGTTTGATTTGAATCCAGGATCGGTCGCCTCTGACTGATTTTAAAGTGGTGGTGTGATCTGCCAGGAACCTTTGTTATTTGAAGAGGATCTATTATTTCTCCACCCTCAAGCTGCTTTAAATAGTTTCAGAAACAATTCACCTTTCTGACATCCAATTAAAGAGACCCTATTATGGTCACTTTTCAATTCATCAAATTGACGTTTCAATTGTAACTTTAGCACATTTCCCACGTATACTCCTAATAACACGATCATATATACTAATTAGAAAGCACCCAGAGAGCACAAACCTCTGCCCAGGCATAATCCAACCACACTGGTGCTGTGGACTGAACACTGTTTGCCTTTTGTGGGTTTTTTTAGGATCGATCCGCCACAAGTGAAAACACAACCTCCTTTCAAAGACTAAATCCACCATCACGATAATAACCTACTGAGCGACATATTTGCCAAACAGAGAAGTCCTGCTGTGATCTTTGTGGCAGAGGATACTTCTGCTGTCCACTCTCATATTCTCCATCGGATTCAACCTCAGACGTGTTCGGATGGATTTCAAAAGGTCGAATAAACAAGGACAAGTTGTGTTGTTTTGTATGTTTACAGTTGCCTTTTTGGAAACTCCACACCAGCAAGAGGAGGAGGAGGAGATCACAAATACTTCTTGAAGAAGATGGCCACTTAGACAGTGTTGTTTTAGGAAGGAGGGGAGGAGCTTAAAGAGATTGTTTCTAACAGTGGAATAATTTAGTCAATCAAAGGGTACTGTTGAAGCCAATAATGTTATAACAGCTGATAACGTAATAAATTTGTCCTTTTTGAAATGTAATAGGCCAATAGCGTAATAACCGGTCAATAATGTAATAAAAGTCCTGAACCAATAACGTAATAATTTTTCGCCAGTAACGTATTAATTTATTACATTATTGGCTGCTTATTACCGTATTTTCCGGACTATAAGCTGCTACTTTTTTCCGACGCTTTGAACTTAAACACCGGTGTGGCTTACGTATCGGCGGCACAAAGTTCGTTAGCTTTTTACAAGCTAGCAAGCTCCGTGCCGCCGATACATTTAGCGTCGTCACATCAGACCCGGTCAGAGTGGACCACATGAATAAATTCAATAGCGGCTTACAGACAGGTGCGCTCAATAGTCTGGAAAATACGGTACATTACTGCCCTGGTAAAAGAAAAAAAACTTTGTAAATGTAATAACTGAGCCAATAAACCATTACGATATTGGCCAAAAAGTTATTACAGTATCGCTTCAGGGCTTGTATTATGTTATTGGCCAGTTATTACGTTATTGGCCTATTACATTTCAAAAAGGGCAAATTCATTACGTTATCAGCTGTTATTACATTATCGGCTGTTATTATATTATCAGCTTCAACAGGTACTTTAGTGGATTTAAGAACAAAGCCAGAAATTATTCAAAGAGTACAAATGATCCAGCTGTACTGATGCCATACACTGAACACTGTTGCCCTCTTGTGGTGAAATAGCAACACTGTCTTGTCTCCATCGTCTGATCTTGCCCATCATTTGTTTCTTGGGTAATTCCCTATCTCTCCAAAAGAATTACCGTATTTTCCGGACTATAAGCCGCTACTTTTTACTGACACTTTGAACTTAAACACCGGTGTTTCTCATGTATCGGCGCCATGAAGCTCGTTAGCTTTTTACAAGCTAGCAAGCTCCGTGCCGCCGATACATTTAGCGTCGTCACATCAGACCCGGTCAGAGTGGACCACATGAAACTGTTCAAATAAATTCAATAGCGGCTTATAGACAGATGCGCTCAATAGTCCAGAAAATACGGTAATCAAGATCTGCTCAGTAGTTTTTACAAACAAACACACAAACAGACAGCTTCACTAATGATCTATAATGTTCTCACAGTACAACATTCACACAGAAATTATAATATACTAAGAAAAAAACTTTTTAATCGTGTTATTAAAACAACAACAACAACAACAACAGAAATGTCTGTGTTTACTTGTAGGTTTAGTTATGTATGCAGGAATGGATGTGAATGTATTAAAGGGAGCCAGGGGCCTACTGAGGCTGCATTATGTTCACTGCTAGTAGATAACTATAGCTTTCTCCATAGCACAGTAAAATATTTGGAGTCATGTTGCAGATACATGCAGAGGAAGGAATGAAGCAGAGCGGACCGCGAGAAAACAACATATTAAGTGATTCAAAAGTGAATTAATACTGTAAACACGCTCTCCTCCCAGGTTACGATGTTAACTTTACAACATGTTTTTATGCCAAAACAACGCTCACCAACAATTTTCTGTCTGACTGAAAACACACATTTTAATTTTTTTCTCCCGGTGGTTCCTGCAGGGCCTCTGCAGCCCTCGAAACACTTCTCTTTCTCTTTTTTTTTTTGCACAAAAACTTTGAAATGTAAATTCATTTTCCTCTGGGAGGGGATAAAACGAGGAAAGCTGAGTATGCTCTGCAGATTCGACGAGGCCTCATTAATCTTGACACATCTCTTTAATTTAACTGCTATATTTGTTATGCTTGTATGTTAGTCTTAGGTGGCTCCCAGTAATAATATTTAAACTTTATTGCAACAACTCCCTCTGCATTGAGCCTGGTCCCCTCTTTAGTGTGCGCGTCCCAACACAAACTAACACAACAGCACATCGTGTTGCTTCTGGACGAGACTGCGTTCTGTGTGAGAAGTATACTTTTAATTTGACATAATAATTTTCCCATTTTTGTAGGACAGTTGTTCTTTGTTGTTGAGTTTATTTAGCAATCTGTTTGCTGGGATATTGTTTATGGCTGCTGCATTGATTTAATCAAACTCTGCATGCACTGCCAAAGCTCCAACCCCCCACTGAAGACTGAGGACCTCATGGGAAATAAACTAATTAACTTTATTGTGTTGTCCTTTATAAAAGTCTTCTGTCTTCATTGTCAAAATTATTTGGTAACAATAGGAGCTTTATAAAGTCGAATCAGGAGGTTGCCAGACTCTAAACTACACCTATTAATATTTTGTTTTTACATTGACAATGGATCAAATTATATTGTCTATTGTGGAAAAGGTCACCTCGCAGAAGATTATCACCAGCTCCTCCACAGCTCTCCAAGGAATTATAATCTATCAGATGGATGATTGGACGATTGGTTTGTTTTTTTTAGCTCATAAATTCACTATTTCAGTTCAGTCTCACCACATTGTTACCAGTCGTAGCATGAAGCTGTTTTTAAAACCTCTAAAAACACCACCTGGCCAACACCAAACAGCCGACAGACACAATTAGCGACTCACTTTTGAACAGAGTGGATCATTTAGCAGCTAAAGATCCAGATCATTCCCATAGGAGCTGGTGGAGACCAAAAATGGAGCTAAAAAAAAAAAGATTCAGTATTAGATTAACATCCATTGGGTTACTCTGTGTGCTGGATGTTACTATAAGAACTGCATAAGGCGATAATACATCAGTGTAATGATCTCAGCTTGTCTTGCGATGCTAAAAAAAAAACTAAATTAATGCAGTTGTAGGTTGAAGTAAAAATCACAAAAACTGGAAATACAAGGCGTTGGCAGCAACAGCATACACATGACAAACCTTTTCTTTGAGGTACTAAATTAAAGTTGTAAATATTTTGCATATAATACATGAGGGTAGTGGTTTCAGCTCGTTTTGCTGCAAATTAGATGCCAACAAAAACCAAAAACTGAAACTACGAGGAATTACTAAATTAGAGTTTTCAATATTTTACTCAGAGTATTTGGTTTTTGAGCTTTGTTGTTTCAGTCTAAGGTAATTTCTGTGTTTATATTATCATATCACTTTGACCATTTTCATTATCTGAAAGGAAATACATTTATAGTTTTACTGACAGTTACAGTTTTGAGGAACAGCTGTAAGTGTCCTACTTATAATTGACTAGATTTCCAGATTTTGTTTTCCAATAAGCAACATTTGTATGCTGGTAAATAAGAGATTTTTTACACATCTGTCCACCTCCTGCAAATTCACCCCCCAAAAAGTGATTATCTTTACTTTTCTGTCAAGCCTTTGGCTGCTAAAGCCTTTAAATGCATGCACTGTGACTCTAATCAAAGAATCTGAAATCTATTTCCACAAATGGCCGACACTAAATCAATGAATCATTCAAAGTGAAGAAAAAGGGTTTGCCTGCAACTAAATCTGGATTGAGATCTAAACCAAAGAAAGCCACATACATTCACAAACACACACACGTTTCTTTAATAAATTTGTTTTCCATTCATGTGCTGTGAGAATAACCTCCAGCAAGAATCTGGAGTTTATAACGGACATGTAGAGATAAAGTACACTCCATGTATTAACTGGAACTCCTATAATCCCACTAATTCACTGGGCTGTGCTACGAAGAAAAGTTCTGGGGAGTTGAAATAATTTCCCAAGTAAACATGATTTAAAAAGACACTGGCCTGCAGTTAATACACACCAGAAACAATGTTGAAACAGTTACCTCTGATACTTGGAGCGGGTCGTATTACCCAGCTGTGTCACCCTTGGGTGTTGCAAAAGAGCACGCACCTCCAGCCAGGAATAATATTTCTGAACCAAACCAAAATGAGCTGTGCTTGTAGGGCAATCACTGTTAATGTCCGTGAACGGTATGTAGGGACCGGGCAGCGGAGAAAAACAAGTGACGAACCATTTCACCAGCGTGCTATGAATACAGGAACAGCTGTCACAAAACAGCAGTTCAAACCAGCCTGAGATCGGATGTGACAAATTCAGACTCCAGGCTGTTTTTTCAAAGACATGCTAACAAATATTTATGTATGAGAAAGCAAATTTAATTCTTGCCTAACACTAATGTATCCCATATGATCAGAGTTTCTCTGTGACTTTGATCCCTTAATTAAATGCATTAGGTCATCTCACCGTACGTAATAAAAACACGAGTATTAAAGGGACATTAGTGACAAAGCTGTGACTTTAAATGACCTCTTTTGGCCTCCAGAGGGAATTGCAATAATTACTCGGTTCAATCCAAATGTTGCTCAAATTTTAATCAAATTTATGAAACGTCAAAAGAAAAATTGGATCAGCAGGTTTTTCTGACAGCTGGTTTTATGCAAATTACCTGAAGTGGGTGTAACAAGAACCAGTAACGAACTGTGGTGACCTCCTAACCACCTATTTCAGGATTTAATCCACGAGTTTGACATGTGGTGTTTTCCTTTCTGTTCTTGTTTTTTATTATTATTATTATTTAGGGGGTTTTTTGGTTAAAGCAATGGTTTGGTATTGGGAAATACCCAAAGTTAAAAAAGTGACTTGACGACAGCTTTGATCAGCGTTGGCAGGATTTTAATCGTAAAGTTGTCACCCAGGATGGTTTTTATTTACCAAGTCAAAAATAATCTGTCGGAGTTGTTGCCTTCTTGAGATGTTGAGGATCAGCTTTTATGTTTGTATATAGTAAACAACCATATCTAACTACTGTAATAATCCATATTATCCAAGAAATGCTCTGCTAAGTTCATCATTAGTCCAGGACTTGAAGGTCAATCAGTCCAGAAAAGTTCTTATTTTCTTCATCGCTGTGATGCACCGCCTCACAGGGCTGCACTGTAATTATTTTAGTAGCAAAGTGCAAATATTATACTCGTGTGAACATGCAGCCTTTGAAGTTGAGACTTGTTTCTAAGGTAATAAGGTTACACTGTGACAAACAAAGGATACCTTCAACTGTGGCTCAGGTGGTAGAGAGTGTTGTCCACAAATTGTAAGTCTGGTGGGTCGATCCCCGGCCCCTGCAGAGGGCTGAGGATCAGTTGGGGATGTGATAATATATAGATTTAGATTTTAGAACTTTTAAGGTGGATTGTTTTGTTGCATGAGCTGAGTTTGTAATCAATAAACAGACTTTAAATATCACTACGAAACTCATCACCTGTCTTGTGTGACATTTTATGGTTTCACAATGTTTGAATACTATAGTAAAAAAAAGTATATTAATTTCAACAGGATTAGGCAACGTCCAAATGTTCCAGTTGTTCCTATGTGCTCCGTTTGCGCTACACTTGTTACACCCCAGGAAAGGAAAACCCAGAGTTTCTGTTGCTATAGAGGAGAAGTTTGTGAGATCGTCCACATCAGCGCTGGCCAGTGTGGCTGCCACTCTGACGCACCGAGGAGGAGGTGGGCGGACACACTGTTGGACACTTCTTCCTCTCAATCACCATTTGTCAACTGGACAATGAGCCAAAACACACCAGTGATGGGGAGCTTGCATCAAGTGACCTCCGACCTCCGCAATCACCCGACATAAACCCAACTGAGATGGTTTGGGATGAGCTGGACCAAAGAGTGAAAGAAAAGCAGCCAACAAGTGCTCGACATATGTAGGATCTCCTCCGTAACCGTTGGAAAAGCTCCAGTGGACGACCTCATGAGTGACGCAAAAGGTGACTACGATCAAGAATTCAAAATTTAAAACATATTTCTGTTTGGCTCACGCTTTTTCGCTTCCTACATGAATCCAAATGTGTTCTGTCAAGATTTCTGATGTCTTCAGTTTCATTCTACACTGTAGAAAACTGGTAAAATTAAGAAAAACTTTCAAAATAAAACATCTGAAATTAGTGAAAATTGGGTTGAATATTCTCTGAAGGTCAAATCAGAATCAGGATACTTTATTGATCCTTGTGGGGAAATTGTGTTGATGAAATAATCTTTATTTAGTTTTTTTATTGTGTAATCAACTTTCAGAAACTTTTTACCAGATAATTTTTAAAAACATTTTTCTTAAAGCATTTTCACTTCATCCTGAACACCTGATGTGATAATATGGAGCTTGGTTGATCAGTTACAGTCACCTGCAGGAAGTGTTTGATGGCACTACATCACACACCATCAACTACAGGTCATTAGTGATACAAAAAGCTAGATCTTTATTCACAATTCAGGGATCATGACAAGACGGGAAGAGACCTGAGAGGATGTTCATGAAGGAAGCTAAAAACAAGAGAGAACTTTTACTCAAGCAACAAACATTTTTCAGAGGATGGGATCTTGCCTGAAAAAAATGCCCAAATCTTAGAGAATCCCTGTCTTATAATGAGTGAATGTCAAAGGCAAATTTGACCCAGTACAGGAGAAGAAAACATCACGAGAAGATGAAGTAAGAAGCAATAGATACAAACTGGAAACAGTGAAATGCTTCAGCTCTTTGGGTCAAATTCACTTTGTCACATCTTATTTGATTCTGTTGAAAATCAAACAGGATGGTGATGTCTACACTCTGAGACAATTTATGCTACATTATGCTATAGCTGAGGTTTGTGCTCTCTGAGTGTTGTCTAGTTTGTATTTACAACAGTGGTGAAAATGTTGCACCACAAAAAAAAAACTATGGGGGTGTTTTACATTATTTGCATATTGTGACTTTAAAAAACACTTAAACTATAAACTCAGTTGCCAAACAACAAACCGATCAGCCAACTAGTGATTTCAGCTCTACAGTTGTGGTTGTTCTCTTTATTTCAGGGGAAATAATGACATTTCCGTGTATAATGGGGGTCAGTGGGGGGGCCCTATGGTAGGTTTTCTGCCCCAGGGCTCCACAGGAGGTTGATCAGGCCATGGTGTAACCCAACGACACACTTAAAATCTGTTGTTTACATTGTGAAAAGTCAGCAACAGGAAAACAATCCACTAAAACTGAGATGCTTTTGTTATTTTCTTCCCCTGGTGTGTAAAACTGAGGCGAACGTACAGAACAACTGCCAGGCCAAACAAATATTTTAAGTCGAAACAAATCTTGGCTCACTGCTGTTTCCCGCTCGTAACGCCATCATGCTCCATGTGAGCACTTGAACAAACAATCTGAGCATCTGGTGAAATAATCGGTGACTCACTGGTATTGATCAACAGCTGATCGGCCTCCCAAAGGCCCATTAGGGTAATTTTGTGCTTTAGGAAACTGCGCAAATCTTCTTTATTACCCATTTAACAGCCACATATATAAGATTAAATGAGGTAAATAATAAAGTTAACTGTGATTCGCCCCTCGCTGTGCACACCTCTGTGCCATGGGAACGCTGGCTGAGGCCTGCAAGTATAAACCAGCACAAAGCTCAATGTCAGTGATACCATGAGACTAATGATTAAAACAAGCCTCCTCATCTGTTTGACTCTCACTGAGCCAGATTTCCACCCCCTGCGCAGCACTTCTCATTCCAGCTACATTACATAAATCAGTGGACTGCAGAGGAGTGGAAAGGAAGAGTCCCATAAGTAATAAGAAGGAAAAAATATCACATTTGGACATGAGCTCACTACAGTGTATAGGAGCCTCTAATAATTTCCTCAAATCCTTGTTGCACAATCAAAACAAGTTATTGTGTAATCCATGATATGGATGTTAAATTAGATGTGATAATAGCATTTCTTAAACCAGTGTGGAACTAATTTCTTTCTATTCAAGAAGGATTTTCATCATTAATCATAAACTCTTGACAGGTTTTTATCAACCAAACAACAGCTGGAGTCCATTTACAGTAAAAAATACTTCTTATTTTGGGAAAAGGTTCTTTGTTAGAAGGAAACAATCATATAATCAAACAATTAACGCTTTCTTTTAACTTAACCCTCTAACAGAGAACATGGGTCACGTGGTAACGCATTAAACTTCATGACAACAGAGAACAAACATGACAAAACACGTTAAAAGTGCAGCAAAGTCACATTACGAGCGCAGTTCTTACCGTGTTGTGTTCACTCATCAGCTTGTTAGTAGGTCTTTGCCTCGCGCTGGCTGCACGCGGATTGGACTTCCCACTGTCACTGCTGCGCGCTCCGCAGCTCGCGGGCTGCATCTGCTTGGCTGCGCGCGCACACGCACGATA
Organism: Pseudochromis fuscus; assembly: GCA_900323345.1. Classification (NCBI taxonomy): domain Eukaryota; kingdom Metazoa; phylum Chordata; class Actinopteri; family Pseudochromidae; genus Pseudochromis; species Pseudochromis fuscus. Next base: position 41,165 of record OOFC01049063.1, read on the forward strand.
ACGTGTTCTTTCTTTCTTTCTTTCTTTCTTTCTTTCTTTGTCGTGACGTAATTTAATTTCTGCTGCACACATTATTGGAAAAATCATAATTTAAAATAAAAAAGTAACTCTTTATTTCCTAGTTTTTTAGTTTTCACTGTTACAATACAACAAATGGAGAATATAAGAACACTGACAGAAGGCACAAAAGACAAACACAGGGTAGGACAGAGGGCAGGATGTCTATTTTAGAGTTGAGAACCATCCAGACCCCTCTGCCATAATGATTGCATACCACTGACTTGGTTTAAAATTTATAATTTCTGCCACTATGCTCAGTGTCCAAGACCACTGCCCTGATCTTGCACATTGTCCTGTGACATGTGGAAACAACACTTTCATACTGTTACACCGTCCATTTCAGTCAAATATGCATGGGAAACACATGGGATCTAAATAAAATACAGCACATGCCTGTTTCAGCTAAATTTAATTCCCCCTCATACCCCCCCTCACTCCCATTGTAGCACAATGTGGCTGTCTTTTCCATTTATTTCATGAAAACACAATAAATGTATTGAAAGAAGATTTATGTGATATTAAGTGATCATAATTTTTAACATATGCTTCCAGTATTTTTCAAATGCTGCTCATATGACACTTGGAGAAGATTTTGTGCTGATGGAGCAGCTCTTCTTACAGGGACTTCAGGTCATCGATAGCATGAAAAAGACTAAGACTGGGGGATTTAAAATGTCATGTGACCTCCTCTATGTACATAACTGGTTGAAATAATGTCTCACCTTCTGTGGAAAAGCAAACCTTTTTAAATTACAAGTAATTGCAAAGTGAGGGTGCGTTGAAGTAGAAGGCTGAGTTTCTGTGGTACTAATGCTACTTTTTCAGAAGTATCAACAGTTTTTTCAGCATCAGCTCTGTGGTATCATATTTAATAGGAGGCTCATTGGAAGAGGCAGCGGGTTAAACAATTTCAAAAGCAGCAAAAACTGTCAAACAGCTAGAAATGTTGTTGTGCTTTATTATTTTTTGTGTGTCTTTAGTTTGATTCTTTCACCACAGAAAGGCCTTTAAACCTACAGCAGCAGTGTGATTGTATTATTAAGAGAATTGTTTTGTGTTAAAAAGTGGTGGTGGCACTTCGGTCTTCAAGTTACAACTGATTATAAGTTGAGGCTCAAAAAAAACTATGTTGTAAAATGTTCACATTTTCAGGAGAAACACTGTTTACAGCCTGGAGCGAAAATATTTTTTGTGGTGCATTTCATGATAACTGTACGAGGGCAAACATTTTATTTAACTTACCCATTTTGATTGTATTATGGCTTAAAGATATGAATAAACAGACATGGCAACTTTAAGTCACAGGTGTAGTTAACTCCACCCCCCCACTCCTCCCCAGGTCCTCCCTGTTGTCCATATATGGTCACTTCTGACTCCAAAAGAAAACAAGTTGCAAACTCAAGGCTTCAAAATATCGTGACATCAAGATTTTACATATAGACAACAGTGTAGTCCACACTGTTGACAAAACTTTCCTAGTGTGTCCTGTTGCCTGTATGTAACCTTCAGTTTTCATTCTCAGTGGTGACTTAAACCAATGGTTACAAACATTTCAGTGGTTAGAGCAGGGGTGTCCAATCCTGGTCCTCGAGGGCCACTATCGTGAATGTTTCAGATGTGTCCCTCTTTCAACACACCTGATTCAAATGATCAGCTCATCATCAAGCTCTGCAGAAGCCTGATAATGATCCTGGTCATTTGAATCAGGTGTGTTGGAAGAGGGACACATCTAAAACATTCACGATAGCGGCCCACGAGGACCAGGATTGGACACCCCTTGGTTAGAGAAACTTTCCGTAATTCAAGCTAGACCTGTCTCCCAACGGTAAATTTAAACCATGGTTTCAGTTAATCAATTCCCATTTCTATTATTTCTCATTGAAAAATAAAATGATAATTCAACATGAACATCACTGTGTGGCTCTGACAGATATTTTAAAGAAAAAGTAAATGGAACATACATACATACGTAGTTGATAGCTGTAATAATGAGAGTGCATAAGAGAAATGTAAAGCACATGTTGGATATGTATGAACAACTTGTGGATGTTTGAGTGTGGAAGCCTTAAAGCCACTGCTGGGCTGCATGAAGTAGTCTAACACACTATGTGCAGATTCCACATTCTGAGCCCATATGACATCAGAGCATTCAGACCAATCAGAAAAATCCTCTCAGTTTTCTGATTGGTTGAAATGCTCTGACATCATATAGGCTCATTTAAAATGCCAGTCTCCATGAAATCACTCATGATGGGGGAATTCTGACTTTCAAAGATCTTAGTTGCATCATCTCTTTATTTTCAAGCATTCTTATGAATTGTTATATTTTTTCCATAATCTATCTTCCAAACTGACCCTGAGTTTTTGATTCATTTAAACAGTAATATTCATATAAAAGTCTGTCATGAATTTCATTTGATACCTGATTGACAGCATTAGACACTAGAGGTTTCATCCTTATGTAAAATTGTTAATATTGTGTGTTGGGAGTTCAGGTTATCTATTGATTATCAGCACCTGCTGCACACAGGTCATAGTGAGACATGTAACCCAAAATATTTCCAGATGTGCACAAAAAAAGACTGCAAGTCACGTCAGAAAACTGTATCTGCCAAACCGATATACTGTGTAAAAGAGTTTTTTATGGCCGTTTCTCCCCGTATGGTTTACCACTATTCCTATATAATATCTGACAGTGACTTAATATTGAGCTTCTCTTCACTTTATGATGTTTTTATTTCCAGTGGTTCCCCTATAATTTTGTACTTAGTATGTTTGAGGTGCTCAGTATTGACCTTACACTGACCATATTCTGGTTTCTGGTCTACACAGTTTCCTTTGGTATCTCCGTCATCATCAGCGCCGTATAATTTACACCAGGGTGAAAATTAATGACACACTTTGCCGTCTCATCACTGCCAACGCCGACATGCCGAAGATGAAGTGTTCCCCCCGTTGCTCCCACATTTGTACCAATCACTTCAAAACTTGGACCCACTGTACGACAGCCTGTCAAACATCTGGCTCGTCCTCGCACTGTTAGGACAGACAGGAATACACAAAGGAGGCAAACAAGCAGAGAAACATTTCATCTGTGTACACGACAGCACAGTAAAACTGCAAGTCAGAGTTGCGTTTCTGAATCCCGGGATGATGCACAGAGCTGTAAACAAGTCCTCTGGGACACACTGCAAACAAAACCAGATGGGAAAAAACAATTCACAAAAGAACATATTCTCCATGAAAAATTGGGACATAGGGGCTTCATCTGCTAAGTAGATACAGAAAACAGCTGGCATTAGTCTCTGCTGCTTGCTGTCGTTTCTCTCAAAAGTCATTCAGAAATCTCGTTGGCAGAATGAGAATTTAAGTAATGGGTCACACGAAACATTAATCCAGGATAACTCTCAACTGCTTTAATGATCCGCAGCTCATTTTCATCTTAATTAATGATGTGTTTATGTTACAATTTAAAGAATAAAACGGTGCATGGGATTTACAAGAGGTTACAGGACTTTTTGATGTATGAAACTTTTGTGTTTTATAAAGGTTATAAACTTGACTTCATCGCCTGCAGGATTCGACTCAGCAAGGGGTTGCGTCAAAAAAACCTAAGGGGTCCAAATGTGATTAACAAGACGGGAAGTAAAACAACAAAATAAAAAATAAAACTTTATTTGAGCTTATAGAAGTTTTTAATACAAATCCTCTTTAATATAAACTTCTTTTGTAAGAAAAAATCAGAGACTTTTTGTTTTACTTTTATTGTGGAAACAGTGATAGTTTTACATCTTCAGGCTTCTAAAAACATCCTATTAGCCTTAGCGGGGAGCATTTTAATGGAGAACATTATTGTTTGGTGAGTGACAAGGTCGTGTGAAGATATGGGTTCATTTAAAGGCTTACAAAGGAACAAAGTTGAAAAACACTGTCATAAAATAAAAGCCAGGGGTCTAATTAAGACCATTAACCATCTCTGAGGTGTGCTGCTTCCAGGGTCCTGCTTGGTTTAACTCTTTTTCTGTATATGACAAGTGAAAGCTGGGAAACGATGTGTTGTTCACCGCCTGTGTTTTGAGCCACCTACCTGCACACCTGGTGCCAATTTACTCATTGTTGATTGGGTAAATAAATGAGGGGAAGTTGTATGGATTAATTTCCCAGTATGTCATGTTTATGAGTTTTATTTATTTGAAAAGTCACCAGAGGTCAAAAGAACAGCTCCTCTCTTGATACATTTAAAAAAATTATTAACTTTGATCTTCTAGTGTTACTTTATTTGTAAATTAATTTGAGAAACTTTTATATTACACATTTATTGGGAGTTTAAGCTTCAGTAAAGCTGACGGAGACTGGAGGAAACAACTCATACAGCTGCAGGTGTATTTTATTTTGTAATTAAAAGGAACCTTCACATACTCACACCAAGACCCCTATAAGCAATCAATATGAACCGAGCGCTTCACTGATTGCTTCAGTGTATCAGATGACATTCTTGTAAATTATTTCAAGTGTCACTCATCTGTTTACAACCCTGTTGCACAATTTAGCAGGTCAAACCATCTTAACTTTCCCTTGCCAAATTCTACTCTAGTAATCCCAGTATCACCATTAATTTATTCTATGTAACAACACTGACACCTGCTGGCTGACTGTGGTAATAAACAACACCAGTTGCTTTAGCCTTTTTCCGTTTAGAAAATAGGTTTTCTAGTAAATTTAGAAGAACTTCCAAGACTTCTTGCAACATGTAAATAGACTACAATAAAAAAAGACGTTCACACTTGCAGAATATGACCCACCAAGGGGTGCATAAGCAACCAAATTGCATAATTTTGTTATTCAAATTCTCTATTTGTCATGAGCTTTCCTGTTTTATACTTACTTTACTACTTTTACAAGAAGTAGTAAGCAGATAAATTCACACTGCTTTACATAATATTATTTATATGCAGTATTTTTTTTTCTTCATTTTTCACGACAAATTAAGCACGTTTTCACTAGAATGTGTAACAATGGAGTGAAAATGCCTCACAAAAAGAAGAAAAAACCGTATGAGGTCTGAATTAATCACAACTACGACTCTAAAAAAACCCATATCAGCACTGTATTGCATATTTTTTTCAATCTTAACTGGTGATTGGTACCCAAAAAAGCTGTCCGCTTGTTTGCTAGAACAACGTTAAAATGTAAGAAACAATCAATACCAGGCTAAAATCTCCTGGGGCTTTCTTTTTGGAGGCAGGACGGACTAATTTTCAAAGACAATGGATGAATATGCTTTATACACCAGCTCACACCGGTGTTCTGGTGGTGTTCTTTACATAATACGGGAATTACTGACCCCGCCCCTTCTGGACGGCTCAGTGATACAAAACCAGCACATCCGTCCGCCACTGCGCCATCGCCCGTATACGTTAGCTCGGTGGCTAGAAGAAAGCTAGCTCTCTGCGCAGGGGGTGACTCAGTCGGACGACCTAAGTAACAATTTGACAGATTTTACCGAAACCAAGACATTTTGCTCGTAAAGGTCGTGGTGAGTATTTTGTTCCCAGACATTTTTACATTTTTCCTTCCTTTTTCTTTTCTTTTTGGATTTTTTTCTACGATGCTTTTTCTATTTTGCGAGTGGACAGGACGTAATGTGCTGGCTAGCGTGGTAGCTAGCTTAGCGGCTAACGTGGAGACGCTCACCCCCTCCCTCCAAACACACAAAGGCTGGTTGTGGTTTTAAGAAACGCCATTTTTTTCAAGATTGTGTAGCTTTATTTTTGTAGCGGTTATGGGGAAGACTTTTCCGTGACGGGACTGATTTGTTTTTTGCTCTTCCGCCAGCTAATGTTGGCATTAGCTAACAGCGTTGGTTTGCTAGCCGCAGCTCCCTCCTGATCCGTGATTGATTACAGATTATCGACCACAAAATTTATCAGAATTTTGCAGGTTTTGGTTTTTGCAAGCAGAGGAACTGGTCTGATTGCTGTGTATTTTTTTTCATGCTTTTTAATTGGTGGTGGTTGCTGAGGCCTGTGTTTTCACACTTAAAGCCTGATGGTGGCGCTGTCGATGTCCAGGCGGGTGTGTTGTGGATGGTTTAGGTAATTTTTGATCATCTCCACTAGACTTTAATTTTCTGGCTCATTCTGCTTGGGCAGTTATTTTTTATTTTTTATTTTTTTTGTGGAGTAGTTTTTTTCCCTCGTTTTTTCTTTCCATGACGAAGAGTGATTTTTCTGATTTTGAAAGCTTTGGACTGTCAGTGGCCTCAGTTTTGTTACATAACGTCTCAAACATACATTTATCTAATTAAACATTTTTATCTGAAAGAGTATTATGGCTGTTCATGTGTATCAAAATCAACACACTCACATTCCCTCCTAGGCTGCAGACACACCAATAAGTCCCATTAAGCCTTTTGTTTTGTTTTGTTTTGTTTAATCACAGCCAATGAATGTTTATAAGTGTAAAATATCAATGAATAACACACAAATGAGTGGTCCCTTGTGTCACGTGAGAGATTCAATCAGTGCTGATAGTGAAATCTCTTATTTGCCCTCAATACTTGCCTAATACATATACTTTCTACTAATTTTAATTGAACATGATCCTGTTGCTTAAATGGAGATTATGAAACTCAACTCCAAGATTTTTATAGGTTAAATATATTGAAGGACGAAGCACTCATGTTTACTTTAGTACCATAAGTCACATCCAATGTTAATTCATTTTTATTATAAGGGTGTGGTTATTTTTAAGGACTAATTAAGTTGGACTCCCCATGTTTGATTACTAAGCATATTAGAAAAAGTCCTTCCTCCTATGATTTATATTCTGAGATTGCACATAATCCTGCTCATCCAGTTAAACTTGTGCAGCCACCAGAAGTCTTCTGTTGACACCTCAGTAATTAAACAGCTGCTTTCAGTTTTATCCAAACATGAACAACAGGTTCACATGATATGTTGACTTGACATTTAGGGAGGTTTACAAGTTTATTTATGCACTTAATCATTGACCAGTAAATGTTTGCAGACATTACTCTGATGGAGTTGGTAGAACAATGTTTCATGAGCGCTACATACAAACATAATGTGGACTGAATGGGGTTTAAACCAGTCGACATTTTTACTAACAAGAATGAAATGGTTTTATTTTCTCAAACTTGCATCTCTTCTGGAATTTTCCTATACACCGCTCAACATTATTGGTTAATACACTTACACATGCATCAGGGTCTAATTGTAATCATAGAGGGCTTAACTTCAATGGGACACCGCTTTTTGTAAAGTATTTTTTTGGGGGGCCTTTGTTGTGTTTGCTTAGTCACTGACTCCTGCACACACTCCCTCCAGGTAAGACTTGGTCCAAGATAACCCTGCTCAGCTTGACTGAGGTGTGTTTTCTGTCACCTCAGTATAAATCGCGAGGGGCGAAGGTGAAGGTCGAGACACCAGCCCAAACTGAACCCAGTGAACCACAGTGTCAAACATCAGACAGACGACAGCCCTGCAGACAGACGCTATGGAGTGAGTGATGAATGTTAAACCCCCCCCTGTCGGCCGGGGGGTTACTGTTGATGCCACTGCTGTTTTAATGTGTACTTCACATCTCCAGAGTCGTGAGGCGCTTCACACCCTTCCTTTTGTCGGTTGGAAAAGACACTCACCTTGTTTAGTGGACATATTGAACCCAGGATCACTCAACTATAGAGTGTATGAGTCCATATTTGTTACACGACTGTTTCAAGCAAACGCAGATAAGTCCGGTGGTGTTAGTGTTTCACCTCGTGGAAAATTTGCTATATTAAGAGGATGACATGAGACTTGTATATTTGGGATTCATACTGGAGCTTAAATGTTGTGCACTACTGTTTGCAAACAGTGCATTAAAAGTTAAACAATGCAGCTTTCTGAGCATTTCACTGCTCCTGCTGAGAGGATTGTTGAGCATCATATTCACCTGACAAACCAACAAATCACCTTCCTCTCATTCAGTATTGTACAGAAGCACCAACACTCTTAACCCCAAAATGTCAGGTGTTCAGTATTGACACAGAGACATAATATACAGGCATATGTTATTTGACTGTCAACATTTACTTCAAACTCTGCACGCATCAAACTCAAGGTTGGGCACATTTTAATTCCTGGTATGCCATGCCATAAATGCCACTTTTACAATGTGGTTTATTTGTTTTCTGTCACACAGGTTTGGTTACTCTGTGTCACGGGAGAAGTTTATTTAACCCTTGGTTTGTGTGCTACCTGTTCCTGGATGCTCTGTATGTGTGTAGGATTACAGGAAACTAGAGCAGTCAAGAATGAATTAGTGGCCTTTGAATATATTTGAATACATCTTCAGATCAACACCCGTGCCAAACCCGCTGGTCGATGTGCGTTGTTGCAGAGACGTATTAAAAAAAGGGCCTGAGTCAAACAACAAACATCTGTGGGGTCGTACTGTGCAGTATCTTACGTCTTTTCATTTACAAGGCGGATGATCGACAGGGTTATTCAAGCTAATGCGTAACCCTCCCTGCATCTAGTGCTATATTTGTGTGTATTGCACTACATTACCGTGCTGTGTAAGAAAATAACATCACACGCATCTGCCTCACTGGAGCAACAACTCTCCCTTTAAGTTGATTTACAAGCTCACATGCTACTGAATGTAGTGTTGTATTTTTATTTTTTAGAGTCATTCTGGTGCCACTTCTGGACTCTGCCATGTTGGATACTACCTGACTGGTACATGTTTGAGTTGACTGCAGGCCTCTAATGTCATTTGAGTGTTTTGTATTATTTTGACTTTGTTTTAATCAGTGTTTATTTTATACATGGAGAAAATAAGTTTAAAAATATTACTAAAGAAGGGCTGATAACCCTTTTTCACCAGTTTGAAGCATAGGAAAAAACATGGCTTCAGTAATGGTAACCATACCTTTCTGTAGTTGACTCCTCTGTCGTCAGCGTTAGTCTACTTTTGTTTTACCTTTAAATTTCCCAGGAAACCCTGCTGGTGTTTCAAGATGTTCCCACTGCCAGCGACTCCACGGTGATTCACCAGCAGCAAATGTTTCTCACCTTGCCTCTAAATCTAGGAAATGTGTATCTGTGTGTGTCTTCTGTGACAGTCGTTCACCCACCACCTCCAGCCTGATGGCCAGCAGCAACGTCACCAACAAGACCGACCCACGCTCCCTCAACTCCCGGGTCTTCATCGGCAACCTCAACACCCTGCTGGTCACCAAGGGGGATGTGGAGGCCATCTTCTCCAAGTACGGAAAGATCGTGGGCTGCTCCGTCCACAAGGGTTATGCCTTCGTTCAGTACGCCAACGAGAGGAACGCCCGATCTGCCGTCACCGGGGAGGACGGGAGGATGATTGTTGGACAAGTGCTCGGTGAGGACTTAAACTTTTTGATAACTCTTCTTCTGGGGCAGCCTCAGTATTTTCTAACCTTTTTTTTTTTTAATGTGTCCTGTTTAAAACTGAGGTTTATTAGCAGCACCTTATGCCAGGCTGCATATTTCTGACTGTAAATAGAGTCTCATACACATTGGCCTCCTCGCCTCCTCACACCTCCCTTGATATCCTAATATGGTCACTTCTGACCCACATGGCAACATTCAGATGCCAAACTCCTGGCTTCAAAATGTGAGTCCACAAACCAACAGGTGAACATTGTGTCAACTTCGTTCATTCTGTATAAAGTTTATGGCTTTGACCAAACTTCCCCTCAGTCTCAGTTTCAGGCTCAATGACTAAAATTTTGTTGAATAAAGCAAAATCAAAATGGGGATGTTTTCACTATTCCATTAATCAGTTGATGCCGAATGCCGTGAACACTACAGCTTAAAGATTATCTACTGGTCACACTATTGGCTCTTTGCCGCGACGTGGTACCAGCTCTACTCGACTCGTCATTGGTACCGGGAGGGTCGTTTCATTAGAGGGTAGTAGTACTCCTTGTAGGTGGGTGTCAGGTGAAGGAGGAGAAAGTTACTTAAGTAATCTTCAGAATCTTTTATTTATTTATTTTTTTCAGGTGAGAAAACTTTTAACTTCCAGTATGTTTTAAAGCTTGTTTAAAAAGGTGCCCTGATATTTTCAGAGCTGTGTCCCTCTACAACCTCTGTCACTGTTACACGGACCAGGCGGTCACAGCTCAGGATCCACACTTGCATAATTGAAGGGTGAAATTAAATTAACACACAATAATGCTTGTAATTATTAGTTGTACTTGTGTTACTGTGAATTTGTAATCCTCTGATTCATTTGTCACTGTTCATCTCAGCAAACGTTCAGCACAACCTGTTTATCTTGTTTGTAATCTGAGACACTGACCGATGGAGGGGAAAACCAGTAGTGTCGTGTGAAATATGACTGCTCATAAACGAGCCACTTTGTTGACGCTGCAGTTAAAATGTTTTGGTCACTACACTGAGGAAGATTGACTCTATAGTCGTTTAAAATATGATGACAGAGGAAGTTAAAGACATGAAGTACAAGTGCAGACACTAAACTTCTAAGTCAGCTGCAGACAGACTGTACAGAGAGTGGATGAAGCAAACAAATGTCACTCGTTGGTTTGTGGACTCGCCTTTAAAGACAAGAGTTTGGCCTTTGAATGTCACCATGCTTTTTTTTTTTTTTTTTTTTTTTT
>OOFC01049063.1:53144-68201 GCA_900323345.1 Pseudochromis fuscus
CGGGTCAGTCTGAGCGGAGGAAGCAGCCGGCGAACCAAGAGCAGCTTCTCGTCATCTAAGAGCAGTCAGAGGACCTCCTCCAGAACGAGTGAGTGTCTGGTGTCCATGTGATGCAGCACTAAAACCTGGATGAAGCAGAGTCCACAGTTAAAATGTTAATAGGCCTTTGCATTTCATAACAAAGAGTCTTACCAAATCAAATAGTTTATAGCATATGTAACAGCATCAGCAAACACTGTAACAGACTGCAGATTTTCATGGTCACCTTAAAGTGGTAAAACAGACATTGGCTGCATTTGTCGCTGGAGTGGCAAATCTATACTGTAGTGTTTGTCATTGTTATGTAGCAATGTATTTAAAACCAACACGTGGTTCGTCTGCACCTGTCACTGCTGTTGTTTCTCCTAATCTCAGCTGATTGTGTGGTCAGAGGGAGCATGCCAACCACACCTTGGTGTATCTGTAGGCATTTCAACACAAACAAAGATGGAGAGCACACCCTAACTGACATTGAATGTTTGTTGCCAGCTTGTTTGTTGGTGAAGTTAAGGAAGCCTCAGAGGGTGAATATTATACTGACTGCTCAGAGAAATATATATTTATTGACTTAAACTGGGGCGATATGAGAGTTATGTTCGTGTCAATTTATTTACTTACCCGGCATCATTGAGGCTGCAACTAACGAGTCTTTTCATTGTCTATTAATCATTGACTATAAAACAATTAGTCACCTAATCAGATCATGAATCACATAATTATTTAAATGGCTCTTATTTAGTTGTCAGCTTTTAAATTTAGCACAAGGCGGATGCCGGATGATCACTACAACAGCAGAAATACTTCATCTTTGGTCTCTTTGCGTCTGCCACGATGTCTATACTGAGAATACAGAGCTAGCTTCTCCTCATAGTTAACTGAAGACTCTTCGTTGTGGTGTGTGGTGTAGCCATCAAGCACTTCTTCCTGATGATTGTACCTGATCAAGTTACATAATGTCAGAATGGTGGTTTAGCCATGAATGGGGAAAAAAAACCCATTACCATTCTTCCTGTTAGAGGTCAGTGGTCCAGTGAGATTGAGTAGTTATACAGTGTTGCATAATCTTTTTTTTTTTTTTTTTTTTCTTCTTCAAAGTAAGTAAACGGGTATTTGCTGGCTTCATTTTTCTAATGTAACTCTTGGCTCTTCATTTATTTAGACAAAATAAGCAATGTGATGGTGCAGTGAAAAGATTTGTGAGAGACTGAAGTATTTCTGTCAGACTCAAGCTGTGATATGACTGAAATATACACAACTGTGGCATGTGCTGTAGGTTGGACTAGTCTCTGCTCAGTATGATGGATTGATCTTCACAGTTCATGCTATAACACTTATTGTAGCCTGAGCTCTTGTTTGCACTCTGCAGCCACTTAAGCTTCCCGTCAAAGTGACAATATCTCACGATCTATGTGTGAACAAATTAGTGTTTGTAACCATTAAGCTGAGCACTTTTTTTTTCCCCCAGTGGACAGGTGTGTGTTGTTCTAACCTCCCGTTCTGTCCTCTGCAGTGAAAGCAGATGAGCTGCAGACCATCAAGCGGGAGTTGACCCAGATTAAAAGCAAAGTGGACGACCTGCTGGAGAGCCTGGAGCGCATGGAGAAGGACCACAGCAAGAAGTCAGGTAGGAGCAAGACGGTACATTTTTTTAGTGGTGTGCGGAGTGTCTATAGTCAGGCCTACTGGACAGCTCTTGTTAAAAATCAACCACCACAACCTCCACAGAGCAGAGTGTTCCCTTCAGCCTCCTTTCTAATATAACAGACAACTGTTTAAGGATGTGCTTTCGTTTTTGGCAGAAGCTAAGAGCATAAAAACGGAGCCGGGCGAAGTGACCTCACCTCCACACCCGAGCAACAAGAAGGACGACGGGATGAAGAGAGACAGGGACACGGATGAAGAAGAGGAGGAGGAAGAGGAGGGAGACCTGCTGGAGGAGGAAGAAGAGGTGAGAGATGTGAACACCGAGATTGCTGGACATAGACTGTATATGAACTGGATGCCGCAACTGCCTGTGCAAAAGAGTGCAATACAGCTGATGGCCACTAGATGCTGGCTCCAGAAAACTCAGACTATTTGACTTCAGTTAGAGACGAGTCATTTTCAATCATGAAATTCAATCTTTTTTTTCTTTCATAAGTCATTCTGATTACTAAAGTCAGTCAGTCTTATCACTGATCTTGTGGTCGTCTGAAAAACCACAGTAAGTAGATATTAGGCTCCAAAAAGAGGAATATGTAGAGGGGTGGTTAGTTTGATTGACAGGCCTGGTCTCCAGTGAGAACAGCACTGAACTCCAGTCTTGTACACATTGTGCAATGTCGTCGCGTTCAAGACACGCCTCCTGCTCTGCCCTTCATAATCAAATATGGTCACTTTTAGTATCAGAAAACCAACATGGTGAAGTTCTGTTGGGTCCCTGTATTTTATGTACAGTCTTTGGTTGAGATACAGAGATGTACATTTTTGGTGCTGTCAGGTTTCACAAACAAGATGTGTGTTTTTGTTTGTTTTTTGTGAAGCAGAAAAATGAAATAAGTTGCATTTTCAATCGTGATCTCCAAATTAAGAAACTAAAATGAGACATGAATCAGTCTATTTCCTGGGACTGACACACTCCTTTAATCCAGGAGTTTTCAGGGTGCAACTCATCCCCTCCCTGCATCATACATGGTTAGCAGTTCTCATTAAAATGCCCACAGTGGGTTCTGTACTAATCACACTTCATTAAACCATGTGCAGGAGAAGAGCCAAGAGAGGGAGGACGATGAAGAAGAGGAAGAAGGCGAGCACGTGGAAGGAGACGACGATGCCGACAGTGTCAACGGCGACGAGGACTCGTAGACACGGACGGCGGCGACGCATGCAGCGAACTCGCAGCTTCCAGTAGGAACTCGGACTCCTGTTTTAACACTCATGTTGTAGATAGAAAAGCAAACGTGTGCACACACACACACAAGCATGGTGGTGCACACACACAGTCGTCATATTGTCCCTAAAGCCAATTTTTTTCTTTTTTTTTGTTTTCTCTTCTGTTTGTTTTTGCCAGATGTCTGGTGTCACTGTGACAGGAATAACTAGCCGTAGGTTTCGGTTTGTGTTTTTACTGCGTCGTTACCTGTCTTCAGGAGTTGGCAGGAATCATGGACTGTTGGTGTTCTCAGAGACAACAGCTCGACGGACATGTCTTAATGCGAGGACGGGATTTTAGCTACAGAAGACCATTTTTAGGTTCAAAGTGTTTGTTTTCCTCATCAGTGAGTTCGTTTGATCTTGTGTGTCTGTATGTCAATGTCAGTTTTTTATACTCTTCAGTTTCAGTTTAACTGTAAAGGAATAAATTGCAATAAAACATTAAAATTACACGTCCACCTTTGTTTATTTTTTTGCACAAATTGCACATAGATTATAGAAGTGCACAAAGCAACTGGGTCAATCCAATGCAAACGTGCAATACACCCGACAGCCACTAGATGCTGGCTCCAACTGACTTCAACTCAAAACATTGTCATTTTCAACTATGGAAATGATTTATTGACTGAGTATTTCATAAGTCATTCTGATGTTAGCTGAAGTCAACTCTTCTCAGTGATGTGGTGGTCCATCTGAAACTGTCATCAGAAAGTAGATAGTAGGCTTCAAAAAGAGGAGTGTTTAGGGACGTGGTTGGTTCTCTCAACAGGTCATCTCTCCAATAACACAAGGCTTGAACTCGAGTCTCACACCTTGAATACTGTCCTTGGGTTCAAGGGTCACTCCCCTCTCTTCACTCCTCCCTTCGTATCCAAATATGGTCACGTTTGGCTCAAATGACCAACATGGCAAACTCCTGGCTTCAAAATATGAGTCTGCAAACCAGTGTCTACACTTTACCACATCCTGGAAATAGATTTTGTAGCTTTCTCCTTGGACTAACTGATGTTTTAGTGAAATAGGTCTTGTGATCCTGCAAATTACACACAATTGATACACTTGAGTAGCTACAGACTGTAAACAAGACTTCAGGCTACAACATATCTTGAGATAACAGCATGACTGTGGGTAAACATTCATCATATTGAGATAGTAGTTGAGAGTTGTGCATTCAAGGTTTGCCCTGTTGGACCTTTTTTAGTTTCTTCACAATGGCCCTTTAGATCTTTGTGCACACTAAGAAAACCTCATTGATTTGACAGCACAGGTATTTAGATGTAAAATACTGTAAATTAAAAAAAAAACAAAGTAAACCTGTTCCAACAAGGTCAAAATAAAGTGGGAGATAGATTATGAAATAAAATGATGATATATATGGGAATGTTTGAAAATGAAGAGTTCATACAACTGAATTATCGATCCAACCAATCAGAAAGGGGGATATTGTCTTAGTTTGCTTGCATTTTCTTTGTATGCCCATTTCTCACAGGACTCTGTTGCTGTAATTGTTGGAGTAGAAACTGCAAATATTACCAACAACTTGCAGCCTGTGTGAGTAAATCACGGCTCCCACATGTCCTGGAAAACCTGGAATTTTTTCAAAACCAAATTTCCAGACATGTAAAATTCCTGGAAATTGAGAGAAACAAGGAAAATATCTTGAAAAATAATTTTGACACTGTCTTCCTCTGCTGAGTGCAAACTGTGAGATGTCTACATTTGTCATGACATACTCCATACTAAGACATTTTTGGTGTATAATACTGTCCTATGAAATGTTTTATTTTTATACTTTTTATACATTGTAAATTTAGAAGAAAAAATAGGATGTACTGAGATTAAAGTTATCCTCAAAAAACAAGTTATTTTGAAGATGAAACCACAAGGGAAGGGACATAACACATGGAGTTTGGTTAAAAGTAACAGTTATTTTATTTGCAGAGGTTAACAAAACAGATAATTAAAGATAAAACAAGAATAATCCATAATCCAATCCAATAATCCAAACACAAATCTTGAGGTAACAGTTCATACACAACATTAATACACCAGAGAACTTAGAGAGGACTCGACGAAAACAGACAAATCTCGAGTCTTTCACAACTGAAAAGAGGGAGTGAAGCACTAAACCAACTGCTTTAGTTCTGATAGTGTGAGTTTTACTAACAGCAGTAGTTCACTCTGACTTTATATCCTTTCATCTTTTGCGCCAATCAGATGTAGCTTCATAAAATCAGAACTTCTGCATCATCGTCTTCACCAGCAGGAGGATGTTTGTGTTGACAGGAGCAGTTCATTATGTGAGTGAATGACGTGATGCCACAAACAAGATTAACTGTAACCTCAGTGGTATTATTTATCTGAGATTTACAATCACAAAGTGTCAAATAACAACATTAAAATATAAAAAAAAACAACGCTCAGTTTTTTAAGATCTCTTCTGTTCGCTGCCAAAATCAACTCTACCTTGTTACACCCAGCTCCATGACTTTACATTTCTCAAACTCGTCACACCCAAGTCAGTGGGTTTGCAGATACTGCTTGTGGTGCCAGATGGGTGTGTTGCAGTGGGAAAACTGGACTGTGCAGAATTGTAAAACCAGTGTTTGCCAACTGAGCATCATAGGTTTCTTCAGCTCAGGTACAAACAGTTCAAAAAGATCCTTTACACGAGTTAAACTAGTGAAACACTTCATGAATAGTTTGACACTCAGTTTTCTCTCCCTATGTAAATCAACTGTCTTCACTGTCTTCATTGGTTTTACAGCTTTCTCTCTGGAGTCTTTCAGGCTCTCTTCACAAAGGACAGTGAGAGCACAGTCAGCAGGAGCATCACCACTGGCAGGGAAACAGACACAAAGTCATTTTTATTAGAAATGTGAATTTTGTAAACACATAACAAAGCTATACCTACCATGAGTAATTGTTTGCAATAATTCTGTCAGTGCTGTGTTTGCCATTTGTTTCTTTGTGTTTATTTTCCTAAATAACAGCATCTGCATTCAGCAACACTTTAGTTTAGAAGTCCACAATTTACTAGTAATTTCTCAACAAGGTTTTTTGATATGGAAAACCAAGATCTGATATGGTTCTATTATTAAACTTTACAAAAGTTGTGAGAAATTGAAGTTTTGGCTACTTTGCATTTAAATTTACTATTGAAATGATAAATACAGTGCAGCAGTGGACATTTCACTCTACAGTTAAGATACTTGTGGAGAACACTAGGATATGTTATGTAGGATTGTATGCTCCCCTGTAGACAAATTGATGAACCCACCCAGCCTTGAGCTTTAAATCATGCCATGTTCTTTGAAAGCAGATTTTACATCTACAGTTTATATTACAACTACACCCTAAAAGCTCCAGATTAGCTCCTGGTGGTTTGTTTCTCTCAGTCACTCTCACCTCATGACTCAGGACATGAACTCATCTATTTAACAGTTTGTATGCATGTAGACATATTGAATGTACTATTCATTTAGATGAGATTTTTCTCCCTCGATTCCTCTTAAACTGAAGATCTGGAATCCACAGTGGGATTTACAAAAAAAGATATGCTAGTGTGGAGTTTACCTCGAGGCTGGAAAACGCTGTTGGTTCCTGATGTGGTGGGGCTACTGGTGGAGAATATGGAGAGGGCATTCACGTTGCTGAGGCTCAGAAGACCGCTGTCCAGGACGACATTGAAAGGCCCAATCGTATCTGAAGAATAAAACAATGACAAATGTGTTAATAAAATACTAGACATTAAAATGAAATGGTTTTTAATTTTATGTAATCTGCAGTTGCTGGCTTCGATTGTCTTCACATTTACACCAGTGTGTTTATTTCCATGTACAGTAAAGATTACAGTGTACAGTCTGTGCACTTACCTCCAGTTACAGTCCCATTACCAAGCAGGACAAAGAAGTTGAGAGATGATTGAGATCTGTTCTTGGCTTTTGGAGTGGTGGAGTTCACATTGGGGATGGTGAACTCGCACTGGATCAGAGTACCGTTTACCTGGCCTCTTATGTCTTGCACTTGCTGAAAAGGGTGATGTAACATGAAGTTAGATCCAGCATCAAGGAAAAAAATAGCTTTGCCTTTCTTTGAATTAAATAAATATTTGTTTAAGAATATTTTCAAGCTACATTTTCAAGCTTTTGTGGGATGACTTTTAATGGGATGACAGTGTGAGTCTATATTCAGTTGCTGCTATGTCTTGTTTTACACAGGATTTGGTGGATTTGGTGTAGAGTCCTTTCCTCCATTTTATTATGTTAGTTTGCCTGTTGGAGTAAACATCCTCGTGTATGGAGATTGCAATAACTACAGAATAAGTGGCTTTGTGGTCTCACCCTCTCACTGCTAGTCAGAGCTCCATTGGTGTTGTTTCTGCTCATTGTCCGGAAGAAGAAGGCCGAGTTGTTTTGACCGCAGATGAAAAGCATGGTGGTACCCTGAGGAAAAATAACAGTGAGAGGTTTAGTCAGTGTTTAAATATCTGATAAATAACTTCTACTTTGCACAATGTTTTCATATGACAACACATTTCAGATACTCTGCTACAGTCAAAATGGGGCCTTTGCATAACTAAACTATATTGTAAACTAAGTTACGTTTAGCCACATAAAATTTTGAGGTGAACTTCATCAAAACATTAAATCACGAGCAACATTTTGTCTTCTCCTGGGGAGACAAACGGGAGCTTGTTAGCAGATGCCGAAAATGACGCCGAATTACTCAGACGTATTCCTATTGGTCAGATAAGGCAACGCAGACTTCTGATTGGATAAGAGTAATCAGATCCCACCCCCCTCGGCAACAAGGAAGGAGAGCGCTAGCCAACAAGAAACAACATGAACAGAGTGTTAATTGAGCCAGAAACTATTGATAATGGACAAAAAAGTAATGAGGTGAGCTCGAGGATTGATATGACCTCTGTGTGAAGTAGGAGAGAATTGTCCCGGAACTGTACGCCACGAATTTAACAACTTTGGCTGTGTGTTGGTGAGTTTTGGCTAAGTTAAGCTAGCAAGATTGACTGCTGTAGCTAGCTGTCTGCCGATAGGAGGCGGCACCTACTGGTATGCCAACTTTATTTTACATTTTTGTTTAAATATTTTTATGTCTTGGTTATATTTACTGCTGTAATGTTGGGAGTAGAACTACTATTTTGATAGTCGATTAATTAAAGATTAGTGGATTAAATGTGATTTGCACAAAAATGGCCCCTGTTTAGCTATCAGCTATCAGATTTATTATGGAGGATGGGAATATCCTTGTTAGTATAGTAATAGCCTAATTTTGTAGAAGCTAGGTTTTTGCGATTCCCTGGAGACACCTCCAGACTTGGATTCTCCCTGACGAGCGCGATGGCGAGCCAGCTCCAAACCCGACCACTTCCTTATCCAGAGGAGTTGGACTGAGGTAACCCCTTTTCTTGACGAGGAGAACCTCCTTTTCCTCCCTTTACGCTGCTCACCCCACTGAAAGCAAATCTTGTGACTTGACTTTTGGTGTAAGCCTTTAGATGGATCTGACCTGACAATAATGCATTGCCTTAAAGAACTGACAATTTTGTGTAGTTTTTTTAAATACTTAAATTCAGTCTTAACAGTGGCTGGTTTAACACTTTTACAACAATCTGCGTCTTGGCTTGTAAAATTACCTGATGAATACCCTGTGTGTAATTCACGGCACAGATCAAATTATTTGTCTCGTGATTACTGTACATATTTTATTTCCCAATTCCAATGTCTAATTGTGGTGCAGAGGAAGGGAGGACTTCTCTTATTCAAGTTGTCTAAAGAATAAACCTTGTTTTCTTGCAGTGACCCCCAAACATCAGATTACCATGGCTAACATTTATTCTCTTAATCCCTTTACCACAGGAACATTTGTTGTTTTTAGATTGAGGTTATAATGGTCCGAACTGGACTTTACACAAACATATCATAATTTTAAATGTTGTTTTACCACAGATGAGTTAGTGGTGAGCCCCAGTGCAATGTATCCTGAGGAATGTCCCCTGAGTTGTACGACAACAGATGTGCCGTTGGGCGCCACCGAGCTGCTGGTGTTCAGAGATGTAAACAGGCAGGTGTTGTTGGAGACTGAGGGGTCACAGTTCGTTGGTACTTCCAGGCAGAGTTTAGTGACTTTGCAGCCGGTCCGAGAGATGGTTCCCTGGTAACCACACAAACACATTCAAGGTCAAGAGACAGTTTCAGTTTGTCAGTAATTAGTTATTTTTTGTTGTATACTGTAGTGTCAGGTTGTTCAAATGAGTTGTATGTGATTCTGCATTTCATTGTGTTTGTTTTGTTGTGTAAAAATGCAGGTGTAGAGAATAACTGGTGGGCGCTGAATTAAAGTTGCATTCTGCCAATTTTACACATAGGCTTACGTACAAGTGCTCAGTCCTACTCATCCCGTTTACTGTTAAATATTATGGCTTTGATGGAGTCTGAGAAAACAACCTAGCTGGAGATGATGAAGGGGATGGACCTGACTGCAGTTGACCTCCTGTATTGGCATCCACTTGTCACTTGAAGCAGTCCCCCCTTCAATTAAACACAACCATCTCCCAGAATTATATTTATAGGCTTGGCCTCCTCTAGAGTCATCCTCCATCTGAAACCTGCTGTTTTGATGTTATGGTTGGGAAATACCACAAGTAATGTAGGTAGTAAAATGTTAACGACTGTACAGTATCAAAAAAGCCGACATTTGTACATCAGACTTTCAGCCTCAGGACAGATTTCTGAAACTGTCTTCATCAGGCTACAGTCTAAGCTCTGTTCTCACAGAGGTTACTGAAACATTGCTTTACCTCCTGATTTGAAACCTTAGCCATGCGTAGTATGAACACCAAACATTGTAAACTGAGAACAGAAACCATGGAAATGGGTAATACAATTTATGCATGTGAGTAGTTTGTGATACTATTTACTGTGAGGATGAAGTTCAATAAAAACCAACCACTGAGCTCTTGAAAAATGACAAAGGAGATGTTCCTTGGACAGCTGATGCCAAAACAACCATCATGGTGGTGGTCAACAGGATGAATCCTCGTTCCATTGCTACCAGGAGAAGACACAAATAAACAGAAGTTTTATTTTTTTGATCCTTTCTATCACCAAAGGAAAATATTTAAAGCAAGGAAAGAAAAGGAAAATTCTGTTTCTTTTTACATGAATACATTGTTGTAGTTGCAGTTATAAGGTTAAAGTTGTGATGAAACCTTAACTCTCCTCTCCTCCTCTCCTCTTAGGGGTACGAGGAGACCCCGGGGGCGTACAAGGGTTAATTTGAGCAGTTGTGTGCATTTAATCATGTCATTTCCATAAAATATTATATGCTTTATTGTATATGCTACAATATAAATAGAATAAATACCAATTAGATAGACCGTCGTGGTTTGTTTTCTGGGTCTTTGACATCCAAAATGGTAAATGGAGTACATTTATATAGCACTTTCATGACCTAAGCTAGGTCCCAAAGCGCTTTACAAGGCAACTCATTCACCCATTCACACACACACACACACCAATGGCTACAGAGCTGCCATGCAAGGTGCTAGCCACCATTGGGAGCAACTTAGGGTTCAGTGTCTTGACCAAGGACACTTCGACATGTGGGCAGGCAAGAGGAGCCGGGGATCGAACCCACAATCTTACGATTGAAAGGCGACCCACTCTACCAGCTGAGCCACAGCCAATATATTATATTAACAGGGAAATATTTCAGAGATTTTATAAACTATCCTTCCATCTTCTACCCCTACTTGTAGAATTGGGTTGTGGGGCTGCTGGGGCCTGTCCCAGCTGGCTGGTGAGAGGTGGGTTATAATACAGACAGCAAGCAAAATCAAGAGCAAAATCGAGACTTACTTTTGCTGTGTAGGTCAAATGTTGAGTTGAAGTTATGTTTTATGTTCTTCTGATGTGTTCAGACCCAATAGGAACGATTTGTATCAGCAGATATAGATTGGAGTAGCATCACAAAAGGGGGCGGGGTTTAGGGGACTACAGAAATAGTTTCTCTGACATGAATCTTGTCACCAGGAAGAATGTTTATGGTTTGACGAACTGGAAAAGCAGACCTCACAAAGCGCTATAAAAATTTTTCCAAAGGTTATTTCAGTTCAATGGTGGGATTATTAACGATTGTAGTTAAGAGAGAAATATAAGTAAGATGATCTTTTAGCTGGTTCAAATTAAATTTATTTAAATTGATGGAAGCTTTACATGTATTAGTGCAAAGTCTGACTTTAGAGATTTTATTAATGATAAAATAAAATGTCATTGTTACATATACCTAAAGGAATGATACAATGAACTTGATTATTTATACAGCCAAGATAAATTTTAAAGTACTGATCATTTCTTCAGCTTCTATGAAACTGGGCGTACACCTGCTCAACAACACGAGGAGCTTGTAAACATGAGGAAGTAATTTTGAGTTGAGTTGAGTTGAGTTGAGGTGAAGTCACTTTACCAAGATAAAACAAACGCAACAAAAAACATAAATGCTACACAGAGTAAGAAATTGAACAATGCAGTTACCCTGTCCAGGGTGTACCCCGCCTCTTGTCAGCTGGGATAGGCTCCAGCAGACCCCTGTGACCCAATGTCTGGATAAAGCAGGTACAGAAGATGGCTGACTGACAATGCATTTACAAAGTATGTATGCTAACTGGAACAGGTGAGTTTTGAGTTGGGATTTGAAAAGAGGATGAGAGTTGATGTTACGGATATCTGGTGGGAGCATAGACTGTATACAGAAATGGATGAACAAAGTGTGACGTCACCCATTGGTTTGTAGACTCCCGTTTTGAAGGCAAGAGGTCCATAAACGTCGCCATGTTGGGCGATTGGAGCCAGAAGTGACCATATTTGTATATGCTGGAAGGAGTGAGGAGGCAGGTCTAACACTTGAACCCAAGATCACTGCCCAATGTTTATGAGATGGGAGTTCAGCACTTGTCGATTCTGCAAACCACGCCCATAAAAATTCCTCTTTTTGAAACCTAATATCTACATAATTATGATTTTTTTTCTACCAAGGTAGCTGGTGAGGTAAGATGGTGAGAGTGTGGAGTATGGTTTGGTAGATAGGTGGAGCTGGGTGTCCTCCGTGAAGCAGTGGAAATGGATGTTGACTTTGCAGGAAATATTGCCAAGAGGAAGGAAGTAGGTGATCAAGAGAGGGGGCCCCAGGACAGATCCCTGGGGCACACCTGAAGTGACGGGGGAGTGCTGGGAACTGAAAGATTTGAGTTGGATGAACCGAGTACAGCCTGAGAGATAGGAGTGAAACCAACCTAAGGGGGTGCAAGTGATGCCTATTGAAGTGGATGGAGACAGGATGTGAAAGGATAGAGAGGGGTGGAGGGGATCTTGCATCTTTGCAGCATTTAAAGGGGACATATGGAAAATCCACTTTTTAAAGTCTTTTAAATGTATTGTTTGGTATTTAACTTGTCTCCAAGTCTGCTGACAGTGAGATTTTACAACCACCTCATTGTTGCGTGAGCTGCTTGAAGAGAAATACCTGTGGTAAAACGAGTGAATCTGGATTCTGATACTGTTACCGAACAGGAAATCAGACGCTGCATTAGCCAACCCCTGCTGACTACCTCCACCTGGTCTCCACCCACAGAGTCGGAGGGAAAGTTTTAAGATCCACCATCTTGGATTTCTCCATCGCGAGAGAAGTTTGGTCGTGACGAATGCACGAAAAACTTACAACTGTTCAGTTTTGGGTTGTACAAACCCACACATTTCGTTACACAGGCTACCAGCCTCACAGCAACAAATGGATGTGTGGATTTATTTCATTATTGATTCCTCTCGTTAGTCTGGTTTCCTAGTTGCAGCGACGCCTTCCTCATGTAGGAAGTGGCAGGCGGGGGGTCAGTGGAGAACACCAGAGGGGAGCGTAATCACATAAATCGTTTAAATTAAAGCTACAGGCACTGGAAAACCAAGAAACTTCAGACATGTGCTAGGGGCTGATAAGACTTATTTAAACTTCTTGAAAACCAGTATCCTTTAAATTCCACCTTTCAGGGACTTCTCCCCATGCCTGAGACAAGAGGTCCCTGTGAATGGGAGGGGTTGCCATGGTTCGTCTACTAGAAGCTGAATCATCTCTACTATACAGTGTTTGAATGGCTGTTGTGGAGCTATCAAAATTAGAGACGTACCCTGCTTGGCCAAGTGTGGGTGAGAGCATTCACACCCAGTGGTGCGTTTGCATCTGACAGGGAGAAGGACAGTGAGTGTTTTCCTGAGAGACAAGGAGACCTACAGCTGCTTGGCTGTATCTCTGCCAGATCAGCTTCACCACCTGAGGGTAATATCTTCACTTGATGTACAGCAGGTTCCCTCTGGACACCAGGTCGGCCCCTCTGTTCAAAATCCCAGGTGCCTGAGTTGCATGGAGAGACAGGAGCATTGAGCTGCTCTATAAAATCATTTTCTGGACCACCCTGTGTAGGTGACGTTTGCCACCCTGGGGGTTGATGGTTGATAGCCTGATGGTACTTTGAAGGAGTATCTACTGTCTACAGTAGGAGGAGAGAGGACAGTGAAAGTGCAGCACATGTAGTGACTCCTTTTTGGAGAGACGCTACAGTACATAGGACATAGGCCTCTGTAGTTATGGTGTTTCATTATGTTTCAGTGGTTCCATCAAATTGCTTTATTACATATTCTGTCTTTGACGGAAATATGAAATACATTACGACTGAAATAAAACTTGGAAGGATAGTGGTGGACCACCATCTCTGAGGAGGATATTTGGTCAGGAAAAAATCTTGAATGATCGTGATGATGATCGTTACAGTCAAATTGTAAAAAGTCAACAGTAGCACTCACAGCTGGTTTAAATAGTAAAAGTGAGTGCATACACACACACTGAAGAAAACCAATCACTCAATTGTAGTTTTGAGTTTTTAACTTTTATTATTAATTTTAGGTTTACAAACAGCACAGTCACACATCAACAATAAAACATAGTAAAACACAAAACAAACAAAAGCAATCCTGAGTTTCTTTGTCTCTTTAAAAGGACGTTTGTGTTCTGTTCAGATTCAGCTTAGACTCACTACATCTAAATCCATGAGTTTACATTTCTCAAACACCCAAGGCGAGTTTGTATTAGCAGAGTTTGGTGCCAGATGGGTGTGTTACAGCGGGAAAACTGGACTGTGCAGAATTATAAAACCACAACTGTTTGCCATCTGAACATCATTGGTTTCTTCAGCTCAGGTACAAACCGTGCAAAAAGATCCTTTAAATGTGTCTGAAGTAGTCCAGTAAAAACGCTATAAATAGTTTGACACTCAGTTTTCTCTCAGTATGTACACTGAACCAAATTATGAACACAACATGTTATATTGTTGTGTTATTTTTTTGCTCTTTGCTCAATCAGGTCACAATATGCAAGATTGTTTGTGGTCATACTGAGTAATTATTGGAGGCTTTGTTTTGTTGATATTCCACCTGACTGCAATTTCTGGTTATTTTGAGTAAATCTGTTGGTCAGCCATGTGTGTCTTGCGGACACACTGAACAAGCAGCGTCACCATGTCGTGGCCACTCCTTAGACTGGGGACAATAAAAAGCTGGTGCAAACCGTGCATTGTGTCCTGTCAACAAGATGCCACAGAGGCCAGCAGTTGTGAGGGAACGTGCCATTGGCATGCTGCAGACTGGAAAGTCACTTCGGACGGTTGCGGGACGTCTAGGTGTCCACTATTCAGCGTATTCACCCGACATGCCGCCCATCGAGCACATCTGGGATGTTCTGGACAGACGTGTACGTCACCGAGGACCAGTGCCATCTGCGGTCCAGGAGCTGCGTACAGCTGTTGTAGACGAGTGGGAGAACATTCCCCAGGCCACAATAAACAATTTCACGAACTCAATGAGATGAAGATGTGTGGCACTACATGATGTAAACGGGGGACATACCAGATATTGACTGATGTTGAAATTGGGGTTCAAGCCCAGGTGTAATCAGACACCATTTTGAACATGTTGCCGTGTGCATTGTTTGCATATTTTCTTTGTTATGGGTCAGAAATTGATCACTCTTTGTTGCTGTAAA
>OOFC01049064.1:0-14000 GCA_900323345.1 Pseudochromis fuscus
CCCAAGAGCTGGCATGATTTTACCAGCGCTACATTCACCAGTGTGTTTATTTCACAGTATAGCACGCTCCATCTGTTGAGGTCTGGGAATGTAAAGTGATTGCTGTCGCACATAATTTCTCTGATGCGACTGGATATTTGTCACAATTGTGCCCCCAGAATGAGCCACCCGAAGCATAGGTAAAGTCGCATGCTCGCAGGTAAACGCTTCGAACGCACACACACACACACGTGCTGAATTTTAAAAAAACACACTCTCCATCCAGATGCTGACAGTTCCAATCATGTATGGCATCCAAGCCCTATTAGCGTCAATAATGGGCTTTGACAAAGGGAACAAAAAGCTGCAAACGGATGCAGACGCGATGGGAAGCACAGTGAATTAGACTAACCCTGAAAAGGCGCAATGCAGCACGGCTGACGGAGGCTATAAACCTGTAGGCAAAAAGCATTGTGTTTGAAGTGTGGAGATATGTATATATGCTGCGTGGCTGAGACACACCGCGACGGCTGGTGTTGAGATTGGATGGTTGCCCGTGATTAACAAGGGAAGAGCCAGGTGTTGTCAAGCCTCAGGGTCAGTTTGGGGCTCTGCTGGCTGCTTGATAGTGGCAAAGCTCCACTGAACACTGTAAACTTGACTGTATGCCACAGGATTCAATTTACAAGCTGCTGGTTTAAGCTGGCACCATGAACCACCCTGTTGTTTGCACCAGGACACGCTGTCTGTTTTGGAGGCTTTTTGTCCTGCAGTTAACGAGCACTCTAGTGGGAGAGAAACTGTAATGGTCGATTACGGCTGTGATAATGGCAGACTCTTTTGTGTGCTCACAATGGTAGAAAACCTGTCCTCACTGAGAGGAAGGAAAACAAATGAGGAAAAAATAAACTCTCAGTTTGCAATCCTGCAAAGCCTGGTGCTTTTATGTGATGTGCTGACTGAGGGCTCAGTGCTCTCTGCCTGTGGATCTGGATCCCAGTCAAGGGGATCACGCATGCCTAACACCCGACCAACCCTCTCTCATCCCTCTTCCCCTTCCCTCCACACACACACACACACACACATTCGTCACACATGTACTCACTTACAAAGGTGTTCTTAGAGGTACACCAGGGCACTGCTCTGCATGCCTGCTGTAGTCTATGATTTTAGGGTTATTCAAATTCATAAACAATGCTCCAGGCGGTTTCCTGTATTTGAGAAAATGCCGACTGAATACATTAAATGAATATTCAGACTCGAGTATCTAATCTTGAAGCCCTGGATAAGAAACTAGTTTCAAAAACCAACATATGGTAGGTAAGCAGGTGCAGTTATAGACTGCAAAGCAAACAGGGTTTCACGAAGGAACACACAGAGTTCTTATTATTAGGGATTTTAGTTAAATTCGTGTTGGGTATTTGCACATCAGTTGTTTTCAGGATCTACTATACAAGAGAACATATTATGCATTTGGCGTGCATCTTCAAAGGGCTGCAATAAGAGCATCTACTTACATTTTTGGATCACTCAGAGAAAGCCAAACAAACAGTGCATTCACCTGCTGAACAATTCAGAGGGAAAAAAGACAGCGTAGCACAGCAAACATAACAAAGACAGAAATTCAATGTGAACCAAACACTGGGAGCAGACGATGAAACCTAAATCTATTTCACTTAGAGATCAAACCCCTGGGAGATAAAGGGTTTGAAGAGCACCACATAGATTGTTCTCAGCCACAGTGACACCTCAGGTGTACAACCACAGCTTCTCATGACAAGACTGAGATGACAGTGTCAGTTAACAAAAAGCACTGAGAGTCGAGCACAATTAATCTCTGACTGGGGGCCCTTCAGCCACAGTGTCAGGCTGGTGATGAGGTCGTGCTGAGTGACCAGGCTCTGTGTTCAGCTGATTAGTCAAGAGAGTTTACGAAGCCACCACAACTGTGCGCTGCCATTTGTCAGGCGCCCTGTAATTAATCCATTTCCATGGGAGCCTGTTGGGAGTCCGTGGGGATCACTAAGGAGGTCCTTGAAAGGCAATTATTAGACACACGAAAACTAAGCTGTGTAGCACACACAAGACAAAGACACAGAGGCCTGTTCTGAGTGACACCGTGGTATCTGATGTGTTCCCAGCCCTTTACCACTCAGTAAGAGAGTTGATTAGAGAAAGGCCATAGATCAGAACCCGAAGCAGCCGCCGCTGCAGGAGAGACAGGTGGAAAGGAATTACAGAGGACAAAAAAATGATTGTTCTCTAAGTGGGCTCATTTATCCAGACACTTTAAGGTCAACACTGGTCTTTTCGTCATGACAGGCAATATTTGAGTGTTGTAAATGGTTGACATTTCCAGGAGGATATCTTGAAGATGCCTGGCACAGCAGCACAATGATGAGAGAGGTAATTCACATACAGGATCTACAGGAGAGGAAGAGGTCTATTGACTAGAGAGACAGCTGAATGGTCGACCGTGTTATTTGACCCTTAGAATTGAGGTGAAGCCATGCTATGCTAATAGATATATTCCCCGCTGATATCATCCCACATGTCACGAGGGGCGATTTATGCTCAATAATGGGGAAAATGTTTCTTCAATCACACAGGTGTTTGACACCACGCCTGAGTGCGCAATGTTATCTCCAGCGCGACCAGAGAAAACAGATGTCCAGTCTCTCCCCACAGTGCAACATCCCGCTCCCACCGGGCATGCACAAAGTCACCCAGTCACCCACGCATTAAAGAGAGGCAGCTGCCAGAGCATTAGTGTCCAAAAATTCAGTAGAGAGACAGACATAAACAAGCATGACAGTTGGTTTTGGGGATGCGAGGAACACTGATTGACAGTGCTCTGTCGGCCGGATTAGAGACGTTCATTTCGTCCTGAACTCAATTATATTTTACAAAGGCTGACATCCCCAGTTAATTGCAGCCTTTCCACATGAGGGAATTATTTGCACTTCTCAATTCCCTGGCCATGTGTACTCTGTTCCGCATGTACAGGCTTCATCTAATATGTGGAAATATTGCAAATTAGATCAGTAAAAAAAAAAAAAAAAAGAGGAAAAAAAAATCTGGGAAAAGAAGAAACTTAGGCAAGTGTCGAGGGGCAGAAAGCTGTGAAATACTGGTACAACTTCAAGAGAGAAGCGTCTGGGTGAGTAGTCTGCCTCGGTCTCTCAAGTGTGTCTGGATCTTAGCTCTGAGACAGCTTAGTTCAGAGACAGATCCAGAGTGACAGCATTGTGATGATTGACACGGTGATGAAGAGAAGAAGAGGAGAGGAAGAGGGGAGAAAAAGGTTGTGCAGCGCCACTG
Source organism: Pseudochromis fuscus (assembly GCA_900323345.1). NCBI lineage: Eukaryota > Metazoa > Chordata > Actinopteri > Pseudochromidae > Pseudochromis > Pseudochromis fuscus. Next base: position 3,301 of record OOFC01049064.1, read on the forward strand.
GCTCCACCGTAATGAAAATGTGAGTCTTGCCCATGGAAGGATGTGACAGGAATCCCAGGCTGGATTTGTGCTGAGGAGGTAATGTCAGGGTGGTAATGTCAAGAAAGCCCACGGGCTCCCAACAGGAATATCTGCATATGTGTGCAATATGTGCCGACATATGTGTATGTACATGTGTGGCTGGGTGGTTGGTGTGGGAATAAAAAAAAAAAAACCTCCAGGGTCGTATATCCTGGATAATCCAGCCATTTCTAACTTACCCTGACTCCTCTCTCTGCAGACATCCCATGGTTGACATGTGTCACCACACACAGTCAGATTACCAGACCTCTAATCCACCTCTGAGGCTGACTGGGTGGGTGAGAGGGCTCCGGATGATCTGCCACACCACGTATAATCCAGCACCTAGTATTTCCAGCATGGAGGAGGAGGAGGAGGGGTGGTATCACGGGGGGGATGTTGTTGCTCTCCTTTCCGTCACAGTTGCTGCATGTTCGAGGTGCCATGCAGCCTTGGATTAGATTTGCTGCTCTCGCTGACATGTGGACAGACAGCTGTCGGCAAGATGCGTACAAACCAAAGCGCTGTACAGGCCCGTATCTCTCTGCTACCCTTGGGCTGTCCCTGATTGTTGGGAAGCTAATCCCATATCGTTGTTTTGCGGTTTTGTTTGTTACAATGGGTATCAGTGACATCACCGGTGTTGACATTGGCTCACTAGCAAACAACACCACTGTTTATCTTTGTCTGTGAGATACTGGGTGAAAAACAGTCCCAGATGGGAGCAATGCACTGCCAATGAGATACCAGAGTAAATAGGTAGGCAGGAAATATTTACTGATAATAATCTTGTCAAACAGATGAATGAAGTTTTTCTTTTCTCAACAGTAAACATCTTCTTTGTTGTGTTAGATTGGTAGGAAGGCCACGTGACGTCAGGCATTATTCATCTCTCTGGGTAAATGCAGTGTGACAACCACGCATGTATAAAAATTGCTCCATAAATACACTGAGATGGTTCACGTAGCAGCGCTACAGGTAAAACAATGAGTCATTTTACATTTATTGATGTGTACTATGACTCCTGATGCTCGGTGAGAGCTGTGGACGGTTGTGTAGCTGCTTTCAGGGACACTTGATCTTCAGTGGTCAAACTCTGAGTATGAACTGTGTGAAAGTTAGAAGCAGGTCTTAGGTGGATCTTAAGGTGCATTTCCACTGCATGGTACCACCTCGCCTCGGTTTGTGGCGTGGGTCCACTGGCAAAAAGTACCTGGAACTTGGTACCTGGTACGACTTTTTTAGTACCTACTCTCCTGCAGTTCCAAAAAAAGTACCCGGTCAAGTACTAGTAGGTACTAATGTAGGTAGGTAGTAGGTACTATCTTATTGGTCAGAATCGTCACTGCATCATCACTGCGTGGCACGGAAACATTTTTACCCCCACGCCGATAGTCTGGACGGTTATAGTCAGAACAACATGGATCGGTTCAATCTACAATAATAGGCTTTAGTGCAATATTAAAATTTTATTTAAAAACGTCCGAACAGCTGACGGAGGTCGTAGGGAGAGCTCATATCTCCAAGCAACTTTTAACCAGGCTCTAACTTGATGAATTAACAACATATTTGAAGTAAAAACAACTAATTTCTCGTCTGAAACACTCTTCAAACTGCTTTTTTTTGACGCCACAACAGTTATTCTGAAGACTACTTCATCAACTTCCTCCTACTTCACCTGATGAAAAATGTTTTATGACGCTTTTGTGGGGAGTGTTTTAACGTTTTGTATTTCCTGCTGGTACGGGGCCACAACTGAGGCACAACAACAATCGCTACGAAAAATGGTTACTATTGTGGGTAAAATCCAAGGCACTCCTCTGAAAAGCCATCAAGACATTTATTTACATCGTGCTCTGGACAAAGCAAAAAAAAATTGTATCAAACTCAAACCATCCTTTGTTTAGAGAGTTTCAGCTGCTCCCATCAGGTCGGTGATACTGGTGTCCAGCACTTACAAGGCAGTCATTTGTGCCGCAAGTAATTTAACTAACTAGTAAAATGATTTTTTATGCAATGAATTTTAACATTTAATACGATGAGGACACAGTTTTAGCTATAGTTTTTAGTCAGGCTTGCTTGTTGGATGAAGAATGTGGTTGTATGTTGCATGTTTTTTTTTTATGTTTTTTGTTGTCTTATCACTGCAAACAAAATTTCCTCACGGGGACAATAAACTCAACTCATGACAGGCTACACTGAAGAGGGATTGTTTTCTGTAATGGAAATGCAACCGAGCCGAGGCGAGTAGATACAATGTAGGCCAGTAGAGAAGTGCCAAAAGATCTTCAAAGGTCAAAGTCCATGTATGGTCTGTGTGAAGGTTAGAAGCAGGTCTTAAGTTGCTCTTGGTTTCTTTGAACGGCGAGAGTCCAAGAATAGTTCAACGACTAAGGTAAGACTTTGACTTCCTGTCGTGTATGTCTGGGAGAAAGATGACTCTGACTATTTCAGAAATGTAGAGCAAAGAGTAAAACAGGCCAAAGAAACTGTCCCCAACTTTATCAGACTTGTACCCTGCATGTGGTGCAGCTCTGACCTGGATCTGTAACAAATGTACATGAAGCACCAACAAAATCTGAGTCACAACCTTCACCAAGGGAAACCCCCATCCATGAGACCAAGCTACGAAACACAGATGGTATCCCAAATGTCTCTTTAGTTTTCGTATAGTATTTGACAGTTTTCTAGAAGTTAAAATTTCATTCACCAAGAAATCCCCCTCCCCCTACAGAGTAAGAAAGTGAGCTGGGCAGGAAGTCAGTTGAACAGGTCAGGTCTGACAAGCACAGGGACTCCCTGCTGCTGCAAGGCACTCCACTGATTAAGACAGGCCAATCACTCTTAGTGTCAATGTCAGGTCTGCTAAGGACGTAGCCTCTGTCTCACCTCAGAGGAGGAGAGTAGCGGGAGTAGCAGAGGGCCAACACCAGTTCATCCAGCTCCCCATTAGGAGGAGTACACCAGTGAAATCTGACCTCAGGAGACCCCTGACTCCATACAGGGCAAAACCAGCAGCTTATTAAACTCGAGAAGCTTCAGGTTCGTCCGCAGCGCTGTTGCTGTAATGATGTAAACAATTCGTACTGGTATAATTCTGCGAGACGGAATTATTTTGCAAGTTATTGTTCTGTCATTGTTTTGAGTGTGGGTGTTGCTCTCCATCTGGGAGATAGGGAAGTCATTAACTGAGCACAGACACTTTCCAATCACTGTAAAAGAAATGGAGAAATTGCTGGAAAATCCGTAAAACTACCACTTAAAATTTCCATCCAGCAGCTCTTTTAACCTTCTTCTCCAGATGTTGCTTGGGGTCGTAGTTTACACCAGATACCAAACAGTTTCATACTCCTACATGTTTTAGCTGCAGAGAGAAGAAGAAGAAGAAAAATAAAGCCTGATAACTACCCCGGCAGGATGACACGGTGTGGTTATCGCAATATATGAGTGACAGTCATGACCGCGTAGTGGCCGAGGTTAGCATGTAGGAGTTATGTAATGTATTCCCGACATGTCCAGGCCGAGCTGTTTAAATACTATCTTTATGGTTAAATGGCTCCCTGGAGACGGCGATGCAGAGGTTAGACACAGAAACACATATTGGAGGCTGCCCACCTCTCTGCTACGAGTCCTGGCCACCAACCTCACAGATTTTTTAATGGCACACTAAAATGCTGCGTAAAGACTAAATTGCTGCCCTCAATGGGCAACAGATGATGGAATTAAAGAGATTTAGAGCTGTGGGGGAAACGGGCGGCGTGTTTGATGTGGGCCTGGGAACGAGGGGAGAGCAGAAAGAGGGCAGCAGAGCACACGGAGGCAGCATCTGGCCCTTGTAGGGGCCACGCCGCTCTCCGGGAAGTCTCCACGGAGAGAGAAAGTGACTGACTGATAGGCCTTTCCAACACCCACTATGTGCACAGCCTGGCACTCACCTACTAGTAACACCTGCTGCACCCATATGGCGCTACAATATCACCCATCACCTAAACAAAACTGGAATATGTGAGGCATGAAAAAAAACTTTTAACTGTGCGAGGCAATTACAAAAAAAAACACTTATCCCAACCCTACCCCTACTCGAAGTAACCATGGCAACCCCTCACCTGTCGTCTCCTCTACAAGAACAGGCAGACAGCCAGGTCAGAGTGACACATTTTCTCGAACTCGCAAACACACAGGATGATTTTTCATGTGCTGCGCGGCTCTCCCCACCCGAACTCACTCGTATTCTTACCAGAGCATAAGCAGACACACTTAGCCTCCTCTATACACACCAGATTTATCATCTGTCTTTCCTCATACCCGCCCTCTGTTCTCTGCCGTGTTCTCGCTTCTCTGTTTGCCTCTCATTAACCAACACTTGTACTGCCACCGATGCATACACAGACACATGCGCACAATGACACATTTTAGCTCCGCTGCTCTTGCCAGAGGAAGCTGGCAAAACGGCAACATTTATCCTGACCTGGCATATTCTGAGCCCAAGTGAAAATGTGGCCCAGTATAAAGGGCTGGTGGGCTGCAGCAGGGCCTCTATTCACTAGAGACAAAACCTGGATCTGTGGCATGATCTGGCTGGCTGGACTTCTGAATAGATCCAGCAATCCAGCAATGACAGACCCTGTTAACCCTCATACTATGAGCTCCTGCCTGGCTGTATACAACATAGCCGGGGAGGGAGGTGCTTGTGTGCCGTGCTCAGAGACGAGCCAGGCTTAAAAACAGCAAAAAAAACTGCCAGTGATGATGACAGCTCTGTGCTGCATGTGAGCTCATGATAGAGCCATGTGCTGCATAAAGAGACCGGGGATCCCAGACACACAGCTGCAGTATACTGGGCGACAAGTAGTCAGTGAAAACTCCAGCAAAAAATTTACTAACTGCAGCCTCATCCCTCACTACTCTCCCACACAAACTTCTGCTTTTATCTCGTCCCAAGTGTGGAGGGAAGTTAAAAATAATTCAGAGAAGAAAGGGGGGCTAGCAGACTGACACATTCAAACAAGCTCTGGTGTAAGGGATGAAGCTAAAGCACAGCGGCTCTTGATATGTTAGGATGGGACAGGCTTTATCCCGGGTGATAAGAGGGGGGGATGGGCCTCACCACCTTGGCTCTCATTTTCCCGTCGCTTTCATCTTGCTGCACACCGCAGACCCAGTGACTCACCCAGTGAGCAAAACACAGCCAAAACCAATAGCCAGCAGATAGCATCTCTTACGCTAACAAGCTTTTCACTTGGGGATACCATCAGCTCCCTGGTTTTCACATACTGCTAATTAGGGATGGACTGAGAAGCAGACCTGCAGCTATCTGTTCACCCTGTTTTCATCCTCTCTCCTCTCAGTCTTTCTCAAATCTGTTTCACTGTCTCTGTCCTTCTGTGTCTCACTCTGTCTCACTTCCTCTCACACACCTCTCTCTCGACTCAGGCCACAATTTATTCACTCTATACACCTCTATCTACCATCATCCAATCCACTACCATTGCAGCCATCACTGCCACTGTGTCCAGCCCAAGGCCACTACTGCCTCTTAATCCCATTAGACCAAACACAATCAATTATCCAGCCAGCCATAAGGATCTGAGAGCATTAAAAGGTTAGCTCAGGAGATTTAAGGCCATTGATGTCTATGACAGGAATCCACCCGGTGCGCCCCCCTCCCTCCCTAAAGCACTCGCCGCTTACCAGTGTGTCGGTGCCTGTGTATGTATGTCAGCGTGTGTTCATCAACATGACACCCCGGCACCAACTTGAGCCACCATGCATCGCTAGCGGATCTTTAATCATGTCCCTGCAAGTCCCGGCAAATTACTGCCTTGTGATGGTAATCGATAAAGCGATAAACACAGCCAGGGACTGCAGCTGCTGGAGCGAAGAAATACCGCTGCGGCCACTGGTTGAGTTTTTTTTTTCCTCATAATCTGAACCTCTCTTGCCAAGAGTAAAAAGAAAAAATGAAGAAAGAGGGACTCTCTTCTTCACGAGCCAAAGAGGCACATTGTGGGGGAGAGAACAATGTGCCCTGGTGCACTGTACCTGCATTGAGAGATAGCGGTGGTGGTGGAGATACAGGTGCAGGACAGTCAATGCTATCAAGCAGATAGACTGATATAATCATATTGTAATCTGTAGACTCATCTCACCTCCCTCCATCTGTCCCACCACTGCCTGTCCATAAACTGCATGCCCCAGCGCCGCTCCATTCATCGCTTGATCTAATTCTCTCACTCCCTCCCCTTTATCTTTCCCATACACTCGTCTCCTACACCCTCTCCTCGCTGACTTGCTCCTTCTCAGGCGAGGAAATTAAATATGATCATTCCTCTTCAAAGGCACCACTATTAGGCACATAATGAATATTCAGTTAATGTAGCAGAGAGAAGAGACTGTGCGCGTAGCAGAAATCAGTGACAGCGAGAAACTAAAGGTGAAACTCTTAAACTCATTTTCGACAGCGACAAAAAGCAATGTGCACATCACTCTCCATACTATACCCAAATAACACCACGCATTAATTATTACAAATACCTTATTACCACGAATGAATAGTCCTGTGACATTTAGCGATGTGATTGTAGATCTACCTCATCAGAGTCCAATACATCATTTATGGCTCATTAATATTTCTAGTGATGAATCATTGATTATGGGGCTATTATGAAATACTTCCTCAAATCTCGTGTCCCTGATGCGACCTCCACTGAAAAATCATTTGGCTAAGGCTTGAAAGGCGCTGAAGCACTTGTGGCTCCAACTTAAACTCCACTCCTAAGAACTTGTCGGCTCCAGATGCAGCTGCCAAGCACCTTCTCCACCGGGATTCAAATGTGTTTCCTCATGCAGACACGATAGCCACTTTCCAATTTCAACTTCATCTTAAACCACCAATTTCAACTGCCGTGGCGGTGATTGAAATATGAAACCCTGCATATATACAGGCCATTACGGAGAATACAAGGCTCCAGCTGCTGTCTGTCGGCCCAGGGAAGTGAGAGGAGAAGAAACAACAGGGATCAGCTCAGGACGGAACACATTTCTATTTATTTATTATTCAATAATGCCGAATTGGCCCCTGACCCCCACAAGCAGCTCGTGCCAAACTGCCCTCAGAAGGAAATGGCAGCGTTTGCTGAATCAGGAGGAAATCAAACAGGATCCCTGGGGCTGAGCGCTATGAGAGGTCAGATCCGGCAGAATTTGACGAGCCTCTCCTTTCAGTAATTTGCTTTCTTTTAATGCGGACATATGTCGAAACTTTCAACATACAAAGAAAATAAAAAACCCAGTAACCAAAGTCGTCAGAAGCATCCTTAGAAAGTGATGAGCATTTTTTTTTTTCCCTCCTCAGATTGCTCTTGCATCTGCTCTCCTCTCTCTCCAAACCAATATGTTTTCTTTTTTTTCAGGGGCAACATGTAGTGCTTTTATCTGTCTGTTATGCCTCTCCAATTTTCAACAGAACGGTTTGATGGGAAGGTACTTCTAACCTAATTTCAGCTTGTGAGAAAAGATTATAAAGTAACTGTTGTTCAAGTGCAAAATAAATGAATTGAGTAGCATAACGCACAACAGAGACACCAGAAAATAGTGGGGGAATGTAAGCGGCGGGGGGGCAAATGCTGCTAACGCACTGTTGTCTGCAGCTTTCAAGGTTGTTTCAGCTGTTAATTAGTTCAGTTTGATGGCTCGCCTCCATTGGTGCAGTCTAACCCAGTTAAGTCAGCTGCTCAATGAGTTTTCTCAGGGCCTTAAATACCGAGCCGCCGCTCTACGGGAACCTGGCTCAAGGTTAGCGCCATGGTGTCAGTCATGCCCAGTGTCCGGCGTTCGCAGTCTGCCGTGCTCCTCGAGTGTCTGCCAGAGAACACTCACCAAGGTTACGTCTGTCAGAGCCAATGAATATCCCACTTATCTCAATCAAAGTCTTTCACGAATCTTTGAGGGATTGGTTTTTGCTTCAAACTCAGAAAAATAAGGGCGTTAACTCTTTGGGGGCATTTGTTGTACCTAAACCGAACAGCTTGACAAATAACATCTTGAATTATTAAGAAATCCACAAAAAGATCTTCAGTTAATCAATTAAAATCGTCGCCTACTGAGGGGAAACAGATGAACACATTTGCATATTCTTGTTTGCCATATTTCTCATCTGTAGGGCTGCCGCTAACGAGTACTTTAGTAATTGAATAATCTATTGATTATTCTATTGATTAATCGAATAATTGGATAACTAATGCTTGTTAAGCTGCAGTAATAAATAAAACTGTCAAACAATAAAAATTTCCACGAGGGTGGTTTGTTGCAAGCTGGACGACAGGTTAGCTTAAGTGCTAGCAGAATCCCCGACTAACGTATGCTTCCTGTTAATGTGGTATTTTAAACAGGAAGTGCTTCGGTGAAGACTCCTTCCTGCAGAGTGTGCGTAATACTTCGTGTGGGTCGACTGTCCGTCTTGGTTTTTGTGTACTCACATTTCCCATGCAGAGGACCAACGTGCTATTTAGCCTTCTGAAAAAAAACGTAAAAATCAAAAAGCCGTGCTGTTTTGCATCTTCCCTCTTTATTGGTTGGTTCTGCCGCCTGTCGCTGTCGTGATTCCGGTTCTTCTTCTTCCTGTTTGTTTCTGTCAATACCATAAACAGTGGGAGCGATACTGCCCCCACCAGTTCCTGTAGGAAACTGCAAGTACAGATGACTTTTTCCTGCCTGGTATTTGATTTTACCAATGACAACAACAATAATACGATGCATCGACTTTTGAATTTCCGCGTCGATGAATTTTTATAATCGACGAATAACCATAATTATAATCGAATAATCATTGCAGCCCTACTCATCTGAATTAAAAAGAGATGCTACACTTCTCTGTTGGCTGTAGGGTGTGATGGCTGTTTTTTTTTTTTTTTTTAGGTCATGTCTTTTGATGTTAATAAATTGAAATGATGAAATACACCTTTACAGAGACAAGCCTGTGTGAGATGAACCACATGTGATAGATGACTCACTAAAAATGGAGTCTAGTCGAGGACACACAAAAAAAACTTTGATATTGTTTGTTTCTCTCGGTTGGTTTCAAACAGAAAATCCTGAAAACATTCCTCCACAACATGAACAAATGTCACCCAGTTAACACTTGTTCATTATTAATAGACATGTAAGGTAATGACTGTGTGTTAAATACCACGCTACAACCACAGAGAGATAAATTAACAAATCTTCACGTCCCCCAAAATCTGTCTGTAGGTAACAAATTGAGCATTAACGACTATAAATTACTACACGTTGTTTCCACGGGAAACAATCTATAAGTTGGTCGACAGGCAGTGTAAATGTTTTGTTTGTGCAGCATAAATCACCGGCTAACAACATAACACCTGTGGATTTTCAAAAGTAAAAGAAATCCTCTTTCAAGCCTTCCACCTGCTCAGCATTTCACACATTAAATGATCTTATTGCTGTGACATCACGCACGACTGGAGGAATTAGCGACAAAAGATGCAGGGATAATTATCGTCTTCATACAACCGGGAGTTCCACGCAGGCTTTTATAAATCTGCTTGTTTGTGTCCAGTGAGTAACACCAGATGACAAAAGTGTCTTTCTTAAATGCTGGAGCCTCTTTGGATATCATCACGCTGGGCCATGAGTGTGTGGGTGATGTGGTGACTGTGTGTGTGTGGGTGATTTTGAGAGTGTGTGTGGGACTGGGTGTGTGTGTGCTGGTTGTTTGTCTGATCCCTGCAACATCTCCCATCTCCAGGGGCAGCGGTTCCCTCTCTCATCAACCATGCCCAGCCAATGTGACTGTCACTCCCAATCTGCACTGAGAGGGGAGCCTGTGCCTATTTTTATAAATGTATTCATATTCATTAGTCCTGAGTGTCATTCATAGCAGCAGTTCTTTAATGCGGCGCGTAACCATCAGAGGCTTGAGGAGCCTGCCTCCTCTCATCTCACAAATTAATAACACAGGCAATCACTGCAAAGGTGCCTACTGTCAAACAACAATGGCTCCTGATTTCCATCAACTGTGAGCACTTCCTCATTTCCACATGACACACACACACACACACAAAAAAACACTCAGTGGTCTTCCCTTGGGGAATCACAACACAACTGCCATTGTACCAGCCTTTGAAATATGAAATCATTAATTTAAGTGAGAATTAATTACAACCTTTTTTTTCCCTTGACCCGTCGCAATATTCTGCCTCATAACATCTCGGTGGCAGTCGGTTAATTGTGCAGAATAACTGGTGTGAACGCCGGCTGCTAATGAGAGCAATTAGGCATCAGACTCACACGAGATTTAACTTCACCCGCTTGCTCAAAGACAGCATACTCTGGCTTGATTGGCTTGTATGTGTCACATAAAGCGCATGATGAAGTAATTCCTCTGAGTCAACGGAAACCAAGTCGAGTCTTTATCTGAGTGATATCGGAGGAGAATCCACTCGTGAGACTGATGGGACTGTGCATTTTGTCATAAATTACAGTTATTTCTTGTATCATTAAGATGCATGGTATTTGAACGCTTTCCTCCATACGCACTTTCTCCTGCAGCGTTTTTGGCATCGCGTCTTCTAAAGTAATGGAAGTTGGCTGCTTCTCACAGCCTTGCCATGTTTTTTTCA
>OOFC01049064.1:14020-27694 GCA_900323345.1 Pseudochromis fuscus
CCCCCCACCACCACCACCACCACCACCTCCACTCTGGACAACATTAATAAAACAAGCTTTCAATGATGCAGAGTGGAACGCCACATTGGGCTGTGAGCAGTGGTGTGATTAAAGCTTTTAAACACCGCCACCCTTTGAGTTTGCATATGTCAGCTCTGCAGTGTGTGTTTGTACGAAGCCTGGTCGGGTCCATGTTGCCTCTGTCGTCTGTCTTGTCTTTTTTTTTTTTTCTTCTTCTGCACTATTCGCCGCTAATGCAAGGCGAGTGCTGGGTCCACTTTAACATATAAAAATAAAAGGACGCCCAACAATAAAATGGAGAGCACAGAAGAAGAAAAGGTGGATGCTGCGCTACAGTAATTGCGTCTATTTCCTGGATCTAACAGCCGTACGTCTCCCTATAGTTGCATATCATACAAACCTAGACATATTGTTACAGTATGCTTATTCCATTTCCTGTCTTTATCTGACAAGCTGCAGCTTTCCTCGGCGTACTGAGTCGCAGTATTCACTGTGAGGGATTTGAAAGACGCCGGCGGATCGGTATAGCGAGCGCTCAAAGAACACATTTCTGACTGGTCATTTTCCCCTCTCAGTTCTTTCTCTATATTCTAATGATGACAACCCCTTGAGTGAACACTGAAATGGAAATAAAGCTTTTTAATTGAATTTCATGAAATTAAACATCGGCCGGAGCAACTTCATTACACTGATATAATCCCACTGACTCTTCCATTTCCCAGTCCCCACAGGCAAAGTACATGTCCGGCATTGTTACATTAAGATATGTGCTCCAACATTTTCTTTCACAGAACAAGGAGAGTGACTCTTTGAAAGCCCCCCACTTACAAATTGAAACAGCTTGACCAGCACTTTGTTAAACATGTGAGGACAATGATGCTAAAATGTAGCTCGAGGCCACTGCAGCGAGCGGCACGAGCCAGAGCGGCTGCAGCCATCATGTGTCCACAGGAAGAATCTGCTCGCATACAAAAAAAGACAACAACAGCCAGTCCCGCCTTTGTTGCTGTCGTTACCATTTAGCTTAATTCAGGCATCACAAATCAGTTTTCGGCTGTATGTATGTCACATGTGATGTGGATCCGATTTGGCTGGAGTCTCTGGAGTAAAGCTCCGTGTCAGGCTGGAGTGTGTTCACGTTTATGAGGGGGCCAATATTGTCAGAAGACCTCCTGGTGCGGTACAGTGCACGTCCCCAACAGGGGATGCTCGGGCTCGTTTGTTTAGTTACTTCACTCTGGCTCTGAGACAAGAGGAGACAGTGACCGAGGCATCTGGGACATGGTAGCCCCCTGCAGAATTAAACAGACTGCGGCTGAGGCCCCAGTGACAGGAAATCTCACTCAGATCACAAAAGGCAACGCTGATTGCGTCTGACATGTGCATCTTTTCCATCTTCAGATGCGATGTCTTTGTTTTGTCTGCATTACTTCTGGGTAGGCATATTTTTGTGTGGCCTTGTGTGTGTGTTGCAGTGAGGGTGTCTTTCCCACTCAGTCGCTTCTAAAATTGAAACTGCGACCTTTTTATACATTTGCCTGTCTGTGAGAGCATGCAAGAGCTAAAGAGTGTCTAAAAGGGTGATTCCAAATTAAAAAATTTGACTCATGGGAGGATAAGTGCAAATTGGTCGTGCCTAACAGGCCGAGCAAAGCGCTGCAATACAGGGGTAAACGTATAAAAAGGCTGGCAGTAGGAGAAGTGGAAGGGTTACTGTTTGGGCTCAAACTGGGCACACTAATCCCTTTGATCCCCCCATTTTACTGTCAGCTGTTTCCTAGCTACCGTCGGATCTGCACAGAATTTAGGATTTGTGCTACTGTACACCACAGCAATCTCTACCCCACTGATGCAGCGCTCTCCTTTCTTTCCTCCATCAATACCCCACCCAGCGTCAACATCCGTAGCAATATTCATTTCTCTTTCTGTTCCCCTTTCTCCTCCACCTCGCTGCGGTTGGCAGTGGCTGCGACATGGCAGGGAGACAGGTTAAATTGGAATGTGTTGTGCACAGAGGACCATCAGAACATGACGCTTCACTCTGAAAAAGCTGATACTGATTTTGTCTATTCACACGAGACACCGTGGCTGTGCCCCACTTTCATTAGTTGTGCCGAAAGCAGCGTTCAAATAATGGCTTGGTCCTTTGAAAAAGCTCTATTTAGCAATAATGAAACAATCTACATGTATTTGTGTCGATGCATGCGTTTGAATAAGGAAATGTTTTTGCATATTAGCACACATGCACACTTTTTGCCGTGTGCGTGTTTGTGCATCTGCTAACATGCATTACAGCAATAAAGGCACTTTTATTGGATTCCCTTTCCAAGCTGCCTTTGAAATTAAATTAATAGGCAAATGTATCTGCACAGGATCGCTTTCATCCCTGTCAGTATTGGTTGCTTTTGGAGGTGCAATGCACCACAGACTTCCCACTTAACCTCTGAAGAGCTTTCCCAAACTGATCCTAAATCATTCCAGGCAGAAACACATGGCGGACTCGATTTGCGTATTGGCGGATTCATGCTTCATTGTCAAACACTGGCTCTCCATGGCCCTGCACCTATTAATTCTGTATGCGTGCAGAAGCAGAATGAATGCCACAAGTTTCTCAATTTGCTGATTTCAATAGGAGCTGCTAGGCTGTATTGATTTTTGTATGTACTGTACACTTGCATAATTTGTATCATTCAAGCAGTCAAACTCTCAGAGTACATTTTTTCTGGAGCCTTTGTTCAATGTGTACATTTAAATACATTTAATCTTCCCAGTCAATTATTTCAACAGCGTATGAATGAAAATGTAATGATCCACAAGGACAGGGACAAATCTGTTGTTGTCAAGTGCGTCAGTCAAGGAGCTCACAGCAAATTTACTCGTACAAGTGACAGTCATGACAGGTTATGAAAAAAAAAAAACATCAGTTTGCATTGTTTTTGCTTTGCAGATATCTTACTATGTGTAAACCGCTTTAGCAGCCTTAGTCTCAGCTTGCTCCTCAGACTGAATCCCGCCATATGCTTTTAGTCTTGCACCTGAAGCTCTTTCATGGCTTGTACTGAGGGGCCAAGGAGAGGGAATCCAGATGTGACATAAGCCACAGAGAAAAAGCCTTCAGTGCCACTGTCAGCCCCCATCACCATCACACTTCCTAACTGACACTCGGCTGATGTTACAGGCAAGGACAGTGATCAAAGATATGTGTACATTAAAGTGCTGCCTCGCTACAATGACAACCTGCTCCACTCTGCCATGCACACTCGCTAAGAATTCCTTATCAGCGAACACAAAGGCGCCGCTGGATGAGATTGTAGCTATGAATTTATTTGAATTTATCTCAGTCGATACCTTTGCATGTTGTACGCTTTAAAATCCACATTGATATCCCGCCGGTATCTCTGTTGCACACCCATTGTTCATAGTGAAGGTGGAGTACTGTCAGACTGTGACAGCAGTGGGGAGGGCCCGGTGTTGAACTCCCACTAAGGAAGACGAAGATGGCAGGTGTTTGCAACGAAAATCAAAGATGATGTGAAATCCCTTGCGTCCAAAACAGGACAATGGGGAATGGGAGTCAGCTCTGGTCCTAATCAATACTGAGCACAAGGCATTGAGATGCAGCTAGAGGCATTTCGCCAGGCCCCCTAGCGGGGCTGGTAGGCCTGCTGCCAAGCACAGCCCGAGCAGAGCAGCAAACTCAGCCCTGCAGATGGGGGGAGCATGGAGGCTCCTTCTTTCCAGATGAGACCTTGCCCGTGGACAGGAAGTATGCCATCGACTAGACTAGTCTCTCACGTCACCCAGCCCTGCAAACCTGATGACCTCTGACCCTGCTATTTATGCAGGATGCATCTATAAAAAATACAGCAAAGAAAAGTTGGCAATATCCTCTGGAAGATGCAGCTTTGATATTCAGACGAGCAAAGAAGCACTGGAAGCAAAAGCAGGCTTACTCTCTCTCTGTCCTCTTTAGCTCCATATGTTGTGGGGCTTGTTGTTTAGCAGAGTCTTTTATGTTTTCTTTTTCCTTTGTGTTGAGTTAAACGGCAATATTGGCGTGTCTGTCCATGTCATCACTCACTGTGGGGATGGGATTGCTGGTAGTAGTGTTGCGACTGCCTCAGTTTGAGGTCAGGACGGGAACGGAGGCGAATGTCAAGATGTGAATTCACTCATGTGAACGTACAAAGAAAAAGGGATTGGTACCACCAGTTGTTTTTAGTAAGACAGGGAGAAGAAAATGGGCCCACCACCCCCACTCCCGCCACAGTTTTTCCTCCGTTTCTCTATTTCTTTGTCTCTTTTGCCATTTTATTCACAACACAAGAATACACTCACCAGTCCCCAGGAGGGGCGAGCTGGATGAGAGCAGAGATTCAGTGAGCACATTATGCTGTAAAAAGCATTGTTTCTCACCACAGTTTTCCTTGAGTTGCCTTTGTGTTGTTTAAATGTTTACATGGAACAGCTTGGGGGCTTCAAGACAGATGTATGGTCCAAGAATACTGCGTGAGTACAATCCCTCTGTTCCCTGGATGGAAGTAATGACACGGTTTTTAAAGGCTTTTCAAATGGCTCCTCAGGATGATGCTCCGATAAAGAAGCACAGCATCCTCACTCGCTTGTCAAACCGATCTTAGACAAATTAAACAAATAGCACCACCTCGCATTCCCTCCCTACAGCATCCAAGGTCATTTCCTCTTTCAGTTTCTGTCCCAGCTTAAGGTCTTCTCAGACTTTAAGGTGCCTCCCATCTCTGTGTCACATTGATTAGATTTTTAGCCAAGAGAATTAAGGAATTTGTCAGTTTCCCCCTGCAGTGCTTCTCATCAGTAAACAAGGAGATGTGGAAGAAAAAAAACAGACTTTGCTGTGTGATTAAAATCAACCCCAAATGAAGAACCTGCCTCCAAATCAATTCTGTAATTATTGAAAAGTTGGACTTACCCAAACTGTATTACTCACCCAAAGAAGAGCTCTGTCTAGATTAAAACAAATAATAAAAATCATCATTCTGTCGAGTGAACAGCTCGTCTTTCCCAGTAGGTTGTCGATGACTATCAACATCCAGGTGACTGTGCATTAGCCAATACAGTTAAATGGTAAATGGAGCACATTTATATAGCGTTTTCATGACCTAAGCTTGGTCTCAAAGCTTCACAAGGCAACTCATTCACACACACACTCACACACCAATGGCTACCGAGCTGCCATGCAAGGTGCTAGCCACCATTGGGAGCAACTTTTGGCGCATTTACACTGGTACCTACTCGCTTCGCTTCGGATCGCTTGGGATCAGCCCCCTCAGTTGCATTTACATGGCCGAGGATAGTCCCTCCTCCATGTAGCTGGCCGTCACGTGACGTCATCTTTTATGTGATTCTTTCGTTTCTGACCGCGCCGTCCACTTCCCGCCGAATTTTCTCATCGGCGACTAATGACAGAAAAGTTTGCACCTGGTCCTGAGTCCATGGAGCAGGATTTCTAACAGATGCTTTTTCTCTTCTTGTTGTTATTTCAAACACGTCTGCACGGTTTGCCGAAGAGTTAAAAATGGCCTGTTTGCGGGGACAGATTACGTGTTGCGCAGTGATGACGCAACGATGCAGTGACGATTCCGACCAATAAGAATTTAGTACCTGCTCCGATCTGACCGGGTACTTTTTTGGAACCGCAGGAGAGGAGGTACTAAAAGTTGTACCAGGTACCAACTTGCAGGTTGCCAGAGTAAATGCGCCAAAACCAAAGCGGAGCAAGTAGGTACCAGTGTAAATGCACCATTAGGATTCAGTGTCTTGCCCAAGGACACCTCAACAGGAGAACCCGGGGATCAAACCTACAATCATATGATCCATAGATGACCCCCTCTACCACCTGAGCCACAGCCGCCCAGTTCTCATCACAAGCACTTATCACTAACACAGCAAAAAGGAGCTCAAGTCTTTCATAATAATAATAATCATTACCATAATTGATACAATAAGTAACAATATGCAGACAACAGCATGGCAGACACATGGTGGGAGATAGGACTCTTTGCCCCATGCAAATAGCCATTACCATAGCCCTTTGGGCAAATGGCAATTACTGGGTGAGGGGTGAATGCCAAAACCCTGCAGTACAAGTTAATTTGATTACATTTCCATTATGAACTATAAACACATTTTTGCTGCTCGACTGAGCCAATTAAAGGCTTCCTGAAGCTAAAAACCGTTGACAGCAAAACGGCCTCATTGTTCTTCAACAATAAAGTTGATTGTAATCATTTGTCACCCTTAAACACATTTGAAGGACTTGTGTTTTCCTCTCTTTCTGGCACAAAAGACTTAATTTTTAAAAATAAAATAAAATATCCTTTTTTCTCCCCCATTCATTTATTTCATGTGTCGCTGCCAGTGAGCACAGATTTTATTTTATTTTTTTCCTAATTCAGCCGTGATGTATTCTATCTTGGTAGATAAAGCGTCCTGTGGCAACATGAATAAACATGTGTAGACAGCATTTGGCAGCCAATAAAAAAAAACCAGCCAACCGGCCAGACATGCGAGGCAGGCGCTGAAGACACACAAGGAGTCTGATTTGGAAGTCAAGCTGCCACCACATTTCACCTGAGGCTGTGCAAGCCACTCGCCGGTCGTTCCTGGCATGAGCCACGTTGCGAAGAAAACAAGCATTTAGTCGAAATTTTCAGCAGCTGTTAGCTCTCTGGAGCAGTAAACATATTTAATTAACTACATTTCACCAAACGGAGCGATACATATGTCATAAATATGCACTGTGTGTAATTATGGCATGGCAGCTGAGAAGTTACAGCACTCCCACATCGCTGCGCCGCATATAGGTCTTGTGATTCGAGCAGAGGCCTTTAAGTTTAGAAAATTTGCAATAATTTCATCACCTATAGGACTCCTGATTTAGACTCATCTTTAAAATCACATGCCTGAGGCCGATGTGGGATCATTGTGTGTGTGTGTGTGTGTGTGTGTGTGTGCAGGTCTACTTTACAGAGCTACATGCAAAACAGATTGAGCTTTCTATTATTTGAGATGGAGTGTTGTACGTGTGGGTGCAGACGAACGGGTCTGTCATCAGCCTTTGTAGGAACCAGGAGATGCCTTTGATTCTATTAAAACTGTATTATATTTCTCTTGATGGAGTTGTGTAATCTCGTACATATTGATTTTTCTATCTTTCCGTGGATGTGTTTGCATGCGTGTGTGTGTGCGTTAGTGTGTCACTGATGTAGATGAATTATGATCTGGTGCCCGCATTAGAGCAGGGAGTTTTAATCACACAAGGATTCAGAGTGTTTTAAACAAATGCTTTTTTGTAAGCATGGTGGATTATCATAAGATTTAAAGATTTGGAAATGGCTGACAGCTGTCAAGCTGCATAATAACGTACGTCCAGAAAATTATAGCAGCTGCCGGTTGGCAGAATGTCAATGCTGCTATCTAGATTAAAGCTCAATAGACAGGAACATGAGCACCAGCAAACACACAAACACACACACACACACTTTTACAGATGCGCACAACAAGATGCTCATAGAGACACTCGCAGGATACATTGATTTGAGCAACAGAGGAGAAATGAGGAGATAGAGAAATTGCTGAAAGGGGAAGTAAGACAAAAACCTTCCATCTATGTACTTGGTATTTTGATGAGGGTTGTCTAAATGAGCCTTAAAATGTCTTGCTGAGAGCAGCCTGTAGGTTCCCCTGCAGATCCATCATGTATCCTCTTGTGCACCGGAGGAGCCAGCTGCATTAAACGCAGCAGGAGCCTCAGTAGGAACCTGCTGAAAAACAAGTACATGCCACCTGCAGTTCCCTGGGGAAACTCATGTGCCTGTGTGTTACCTAATTTATGACATCCTCAGAGGTCCTCCCCTCTCTGGGAATGACTACAGCATCTCCAAGTTTATGCACAGGCACTGCTGCACTGCCAGTCTTTTGCAAACAACAATTCCCCATGAGGATTAGATCTGCTTCCCCCTTCAGAAGAACAAGACCTCTCTGGATGCTGAGAGGACCCCCTGCAAATACCGCCACTGCTCCACTAAAGAACCCAAAGCAGAAATTGTGCGCCATAGAGAAGGCCCTTCTCAATTGAAAGAGCAGGCAGAAAGGAGGAGCGAATCTCTCACCAATGCTAATGCACAGCCGGGAACATTCAAGGGGCCAGAATACCAACTGCATGGATGAGAAAGAGGTCTGTTTGGGGAGGAAAGGTAAAGCCCTGTGAAGTAGCCTAGAAGCGCTCAACAGATCCTCACAGACTCCAGGCATGTTAGCTCAAGAAAAGGATGCTAATAACAGCTAGAGGAACTGTGCCCTGCATAATAAGAGACGCCTGAGACTCTTTTCAGATAAGGTTGGGAGCACTTTAGAGCAATGCGACCTGTTCAAAGACAAACAAGCAAAGGGATTAGGCTGCTTTTAGCACTTTGGTGCACTGAGCATTGTGATTATAAGATGCGGAGTGCATCGAAAAGCCACTTCTCATATGAATCAACCTGCAGAATGAGAGGTTTTTTTCTCTCCTCCGGGACCTACAGGAGGAGATGCTTCAAGGATGTCAAACGTGCATCTTTCTTGTGCGGTTCTGTACACCTCTCTGCAATAAAAACCACCACCCTGTTATTGAATTCTGAAGCATAAGGTTAAACGCCTTTTAATACATGAGGACAACTGATGAAATTCATAGTAAGCCCCCACAACATGCTTTTGTTAGAACTTACCTTCCAGTCTCGTGACAACTGCCACTTTTGTCCTTTACGGTGTGATATGAATACAGCTCTCTCTGGCTTTCTGTCCTAATGTAGCATCTACTGTATGTCTCATTATCTTCTCACTGGTCCAGAGGTCCTCCAGTGACAGGCCACAAGTGAGCAGCTCCACAACTACTGCACCATCAAGTGTGCACCCTGTGACTGTGCTGTATTCATCCTGTATCATGTACACACACTGTCTAAGTAAGAGTGCAGGAGAGGACATTAGGCAAATGCAATACAGTCTTCAAACAACAGCCCCGCTGTCCCATAGTCATAATCATACAAGTTAATGACAGTCTCTTATAGGCTATTAAGGCGGCCTATAGGCAGGAGGGGCAGCTCAATCTACAGCAATTTACTCTGAGGTTTCCAGGGAGTTTCTACAGATTTCACTAGAAGCACAATTATCTCAAGAGGAGCTGAGAAACTATTAGTCTCAATATTTTTTTAAACTGTACACCAGTAAAAATGACTATAAATGCAGTAGATTGGAGGACTTTTCAGAATATACTGTATTTTATAGATAATTTCTTGCTCATATTAACAATATAAACCGACTCATACAACGTTAGTCAGTGAATCTCAGTGTTTTGAGGAGCAGGCAGCTTCTCCTGGAGCGTTTAAAGCATCCAAGTGGCCTTTTGGATACAGAGGGGGATGTGGTGGAGAGGAAACCGACAGTTTACACACGTTGTTGTGGGAGGCAGTGAATTTAACAAGTGATCAGTTTCATTTTACAGTGTCATTATGATCTGAGTGTCTTGTGTGGCCACATTTTTAAAGCATACAGTTTCCGGCACAGTTTTATTTGCCGGCTTTTTTCCACTAAATCGCTACATCTCTACCACAGACTTTCTTGTGCGCTTCTTCCCATCACCACCAGAACAAAAAGAGAGAAAAAAAAGCCTGAGTTGCGCATCTTACCTTGAGCCTGAGCGCTGGGGATACAAGTCGTCAACAGCAGAACCCAACAGGAGACCCACACCTGTGCGACCTGTTCAGTCCGTCCAGCTCCAACCATCATGGTCCGCGGTGGTGCCGTCGAGCGCCCGGTGCGGATTCCCCGTCTCCACGCTGGGAACATGTTGCTCCGTGGCCACACACTCCCGGGAAGAGTCCTGGCTGCTGCCGGTCCTGTGCGTCAGACTGCTCCTCACTGTTGATGAGGGTGAGTGACTGTGGGGAGGTGGTGGGGGAGGAGGAGGAGGAGGAGGAGGGGGAGAGAGTGTGGAGAGACTCCGACAGAGAGCACCAGGCATGCAGACAGACACGCTGTAGTATGAAAAGCCTGTGGACAAGTCCCGCATGAGCGAGGCGGAGTCAGTCCAATTGAATTTGCTCGGCTGTCAAGTGTGCGAGACGGAGAATTGACATCATCTCCTTTACTGCTCCGAATAACCCCTGAATGTATCACAGAAAGATGAGAGAAATAAAAATAGGGACTGTTTATAGCGAGATGTTGACTGCGCGCAGTCTCCAAGTTCATGTGGTGTCCAGATGACAGCTTTTCCCCAATTTAAACACAAATAAATAGGTATTTATGTATCTATCTTCACTATATACCCTTTCACTGTGACTGTTCTTGAGCAAGGCACTTCAGCATCCAGTGGCTGGCAGCACGGATGCTCTCAGGTGTGTGTGCGTAAATAGTTTAGACTCAGTCCAAGAGAGACTCAGAAGATTTAAAAAAAAAAAAAAAACACCCAGTCTGCGCTGCAAATTTATCATTAAGTGTGACCCTGACCATACATTCAGGTATTTTTTTTTTATGAATTGAGTATTGCACAGACTACAGCGGTGCGCACAACCTGAGCCAAGTGATACCCAGCCTGAACTGCTCTGTACGCTATTGCCACCATGCGGCAGAAGGCGGTAGGGGATGTCTTCTTTGGACAGATATGATTGATTGTTGACACATTAAAACCCGAAAGCCTGGATTACAAAACTACTTGATGACAACTAAATCTTTCCAAATAGCTGTTTTTTTTGGGATGTTTTTACTGCCAAGGATAAAAAATGTAACTGGGTCACAGTCTGAAAGTAAGTGGTGTGAGTCCTCTTCAAAGCAGAACAGTCAAACCACAGCACAGCACAGGAAGTGGCCTACACCTGACCAATTTAATGTGATTCACAAATTAGCCCGAGATCAAGTGGAGTGGCAGACTGCTGCCGTCTGTGGATGCTCACCCCACCAGACTGTTTCCACCACACAAGGGATTAAAGGCACACAGAGAAATGGTGGGCACTTCTGAAAACACAGGAGGGTACATATGGGCTGTGATAGCAGCTTTGTTGTCCTTGCTCCTTTTGAACTCCCTGAAAAATGCACGCCGAGCAAGGTAAGCTTCAAAGAGCTGTCACAATATATCTGTGCCATTAGATTTTGTGAGTTTTGAGGACCGGCGGTAATATTGACAAACAGGGAACATCCAAGCTGCCATGAGCTAAGTAAAGCCTGCCGCTGCTTTTCAAAGAGTCTGGTTGAAGTGTAAACAGAGGTGGTACTCTCTGTCTGTGGGATGCTGCCTAACCTCGGCCCCCTTTTGTGCCGTGCTTTGTGTAGCCTTGCTGTGAATCTCTTTCCCTTTCCTCTACAAATTCCCATTTTTTTCCCCCCACGTCTTACAACGTCTCATTGCTACCAGGGGCTCATTTGGTGTCATCCATTGCTCCCTCCTGCTATTTCCTCTCCCCTCACCCTGCTGCCACCCCATACACCAACCCCCTCCTGATAATGATGTGCTGATTATGAGGCTCTTAGGCCAGCAGATTGCTCTCCAGTCTCATTCGCATGCAGTGGAAAATTGCTGCTGTCTTGGAGCCCCCACCCCGCTGTGCGTATCAGGCAGGTTGACATTAGCAAGCTGCTGGGAACAGTGCTCAGGCACGAGGGCAGGTGCTCTGTCTCCATCTCTATAACTGTTCTGCAGCAGAGGAAACAGAGGCTGCCTGATGCTACAAGCCACGCTTTGGGGGCACCACAGGCGGGTGTCAAACAATAAGGTATTGTGTAGCTGACATTTATACATACACATACTGAGAATAGCTACTTTTATTTGCCGAGTGAGACGCAGTGCATTACAGTGTTACAGAGAACATAGAAAACAAACTGATGTCTGCGCCTACGAAGGTCACAGCTGCATTTAGGTTTTTAATTTCCACAGACAGTGTACTGTAACGGGTTTAATCAAAGCCATCCAGCTATGGCAAGTAAATAAATGATAATTGTAAGTGTAAAATAAATAATATGTATTGGTGTATCCATTTAATTTTAAAACCTTGACTGTTTCTTTCTCAACAGGTCATTTGCATGTTAATTTATTTTTGCAGGCACAAAGAAGTCGGCTACTTTAAAGAGATCAAATGTAATCGTCTTGATCGTCTAATGCAACTTAAGATTTGCTGCGTTCACTATGATGGCGCTAATGAAAAGTGTGCAACATCTTTGGGTGTTTTCCGACATGTTCCACATATAAGTAGGGATCGTTAGGATGTTTATGAATCCGATTCTCATTTCGGTTCTGCTTCTCGATTCTGGTTCCTAACGATTCCTTATTTCGATTCCAAAAACAAAAAAACAGGAAGCCAAATGTATATTTAACATATTAATTTCCCAGACGTGTTGCATTTTCCACGTTGGCCGCTCTCTCTACTAAAATGAATCCTTTTTTTTAATTATTTATTTTTTTTTTTACATTACCCCTTTTCGACCAAACAAGAACGGGTGCTAGTCCCGGGCTGGTGCTAGTCCTGGTGGTTAGTTGGTTCAGATCCCATTTCTCCGATGAACCGGTTTACTTTTCCACTCAAGTCACGTCACGTGAAAGGTCAGTACGTCACCGCATAGGGAGCCGGTTCACAACAACCGGCCGCTAACAAGCTAGCTGCTGTTAACAAACTACTGTTACCCTGTTACTATGTTTTTTCAGCGGATATTCTAGTTACAACATGATTGAGTTAACAGTGGAAAAGGAGTAACTTTCGACGGCTTTCCCCGGTCCATTTCCTGTTGCCATGCGGCGTCACGTGACGTGTTAGATACGTAACAGACAGGTCCTCGCGCATCTAGGAACCGATAAGCGGAACCGAAATTATATATTTGTTTTATGGGTACCCGGTACTCACTAAATTTAATTCGGTTCCTACTTGGAACGGTACTTCGGTACCCAACCCTACATATAAGATGTTATTTAGGGTCGCTAACAGCCACTTGGCAGGTTACTGTAGTTCACCATCAGTGGGACTGTAACTATAATGCACTCTCTTACAGCACCCCAACGAAATAAGTAGTTATTTGGGTCTGGGAGATGGGGAATGCACCATGGCCTTTTGAAAGCTGTTCTCTTTCCATCAGCTCGCCTGATTTGAAATGGCTTGATTGAAATGAGCTTCATTTGAGATTGGCCCTGCACTGCCTCACTTATGTATGCAGCCATGATAGTGCAAAGGGAAACAAAGTGACCATGAAATACCAGTCTTTTCATCTGTGGGTGCAGACACTAAAGTTGCCATGCTCTGTCTGTTCGAAACAAGATTCATTCTCTGTGTTCCTCAATCTATATATATATATATATATATACACACACTGGTGCCATTGGACACACATGTTGCTATTGTTGATTTGCACACTACTGCAACACTGCTGCGTCACTCTTCAAGCATCATCACAAAGAAAATCTGATTTCTCCCCAGTAACCGATCATCTCCCAGCTCTTTCCTGGAGACAGAGCTATAACTGCAAATTGAAACATGAAAAACACAACCAAACTCCTGCTACGAGATGCATAACTGCATCTTAGCACAAGGCACCAGAGGACAGCATCATATTCTGTGTCACACCCTCAGATCTGTTTATCCCCCCCCCCCCCCCCCAAAA